>JAIUZE010049065.1:15307-280727 GCA_022085475.1 Heliosperma pusillum
TTTTGAAGACGAGTTTGGTGACTCGTATATTTTGGGTGAAGATTAGTAGACGGGTTTTTCTTTACTTCTTATTTTGGTGCTACTTGATTTTGCTAGCTAAGGTAACGATTCCGAGTTACTCGACGAATTAATGTTACATAGCTTTTGTTTCTTTTATTTTTGGTTCATCTTTTGTTTTAGTTCATATTATTGTTACTTATGATTTTTAGTTAGTAACATGCTAAGTAGTTGTTATTATCATGTTTTATGAATTTATAGTATGTTTGGTGTTCTTGACATATTTGTATGATTTATTTATAACCATGATTTTTGTATGATGATGGTTAAATTGGTTGTTAAAATGGTTGTTGGATAATTAAAACATGTTGGAAATTATTTGGTGGTTGTTGTGGTGGGAACCGTGTAAGTGGCCGTGTAAACCAGCCCAAACCAGGCCGGTTCAGGCCCGGTCCAGACCGGTCTGGGTTGGTCCATGGTGGGTCCGTGAGTTGGCTTAGGTCTTGTGTCGATGTTTGATTGTTTAGTTGTTGTTTTGACGGGTTTTAAATATGTTAAGCATGCGGGAAATATTAAGAAACGGTTTTAAGTAAAGTCGAACAAAACAGCCAAAACAGCCCAAACCAGGCCCGTGGGCCCAGTCCAGGCCCGTGTCAAGTCGGCCCAAATCAGCCCGTGGGTCCCCTTTCTTTGGACTTGTGACGGTTTTTGAGTTATTGCCATTTTATCGTGTTTTGTAATATTTAGCAAGTGGGAAATGTTAATAAGTAAAATATTTAATTAAAAAGGTTTTTCATAAAATTATTATTTCTCACATGTTAGAAATTATAATACGAGATCGTAGTTTAATTTGAAATCCTTTAAGTCAAGGGGGGTTTTAGTAAGATTAAATAATTCACATGTTAGAAGTTTAATAAAATAACATGTAATGAATATGATGATTTTTATGATCAAGTCTATGTGGTAAAGACTCTGTTTCTAGCCGGTTTGACCAAACGGGTTTGGTCAAACTAAGATCTAGTCAGCCCCGTTTTGACTGATGACCCGTCGCGGGACTCGGGTCGGGGATTTGTCTTCAAGTAAGGTTGTATTTAATTAATGAAATAGCCTTAGTAGATATGAGGCGATATGTTATTTGAATAGGATTTATATGTAATTAGTCACATGATAGGAGGTTATTCCTGTGACGGTTTGATTTTATGATATATGTCGTGTTGACTAAGTACCCATAGAGAATTATGATGAGTATATGGCGTCTTGACCATTCTAATTCTGAATGAGTATCTTGGACCATGACATAGATAGGCCTTACTGTCTTTAACGAGTATATCTTCACCGTCGATAGCTTTTGTGTTCCGGCTTGGTGGGTTTATATCCAAGTCGGGGCATGGCTGCCTATTTCACTTTGGGAATGGAGCCAGCTTAAGTACTAGCCATCTCTGCTTAGTGGGTCGCCTAGTAGAGTTTCTCATGTACGGTTATGTCATGGGACGGGGAATGGAATAGCTGTTGTCGCTAGGTCTGATCAGTCTAGGACTAGGAATGTTTTCCTACCTTGTGGTATAGCCTCGAGTTACAGAAGTCTTCTATTGACTGTCCTAAGAACTTATGCCTTTTTGTAGACGTATTGGTCTTTCATGTTTGTATGATTCTATGAATCTTAGAAGGTGAGATGCAAGCCGGCTAAGGTTGATAGAGTTTGGATTACCGGTTGTTAACTGATTCACATGATTAAGTGTTGATTAGGGTTTGAGTGTATCATGGCCATGTTAACGGTAACCTCTGAGCTAGCATACCAGCTTCCCTACCTCGTGTTATAGTTTATTATCGGATTCACATGATAGCTTTCATATGCTAGGTTATATGTTAGTTAATTGTTTCATAACATGAAAAGCATATCATATATGTTAAGGTTTTGTATTTTCCATATACATTGCTTTTATGTTATTCATGTTTTAATTAAACTCGACATTTCGTGGCTGGGAGAACTCGGAGTTACTCCCCACTGACTGTGGCTTCCGTGTTTATATTTAATGCGGTCGAACAGGTGGTGATGCATACATTTGGGTACATTGACGAGCTAGCGAGCGAAGTATTTACCTTGGACCTATATTCGGTTCTTAGATTGTATATTATTTATACACTCTTTTATTTCCGTATTTATACGGGAGATATGTCTCCCGTCTTGTATAATTCTTATGTATAATATTATTTTCCTTTTGTTATGAACCTTTTTATTTATGACACCTTTGTTTATTTATTTAAATTATTTTTTCTTTCCGCAAATTTGAGGGTGTCACAATACATCTCGACGGAATTAGCAATGTGACGATTTAAACCCCGTAAAAATCGAGCCATCTTTTGCTCTTCCTTTTCCTCAATTTCACCCATAAGCCACAATTTCTCAAATTCATCAATATATGCTGTCACACTCAACCTTCCTTGTAATAAATCTGAAATTTTCCGATCCAAATAAATTTTATACGTTGGTGGTATATACCTCTAACGCAATTTGCCTTTTAAAGACTCCCACAAAGTGATTTTCGTTTTTCCAGCCCTAGCCCTCTTTGTCTTCAAACTTTCGAACCACAAGGAAGCACCTTTATTTAATCTCAAAATTGCATACTTACAACGCTCCTCATCGTCGAGATTCTAGAAATCTAACATGATAAGGGTAAAGTCGCGTCACCTTAATCAAAGTAAACCTAATTCACTACTAACTAATAGTCAGCGGTAAGCAAGGTATCGAATCCACAGGGAGGCGGTAGTATTCTAATCTGTTAAACTAGGTTTGTCTCTATAGTAACAATTCGGGGTTTGAGATTGAGTTCTAAACTAAAAGCAATCAACAATAACAATAAATAATAACAATAACAATAACAACTAATAATAATAACTACTAATAATAAGTAATAACAAACTAATAAGGTTGAAAACTATAAGATTAAAAGTCTAGGGTCTCAGGTTCACTAGGATTATTGTTCAGGGGTAAGGATGAAATCAATTATCATGCAATAAAGTTATCTAAGGTCACAAGATCGGTCGATTCAATTATGCCCTTTAGATCTACAATTTAACATGCGATCGCTATCATTAAACGAGTTCTATTCAATTATCGTAGCCTATTTTAGTCTTAACCCGGTCGGTGTCAATCCTAATTCGCGAGACTAGTTAATTAATCCTGGCCAGTAATCAAACAACTAGAATTAAAACGATAATCAAACGATAATCATGCAATTGCAATTCAATTAATTAATCTACCCCTTCTAACAATCCTAGATCCCCTTTCAACCCTAGAAAAGAAATTAGCTACTCATAACGATATAAATAACAACAATAATAATTAAAATAAACATGCTTAACAACAATGAAAGGATGAACAAAGAATAATTAAAGAACAAGAAGACAATTAAATTGAATAACGAAGAAAGATTGAAGAATACCGATTACAAGTTGAACTAAAGACAATCGTCTTTGATGAATAAAATCCAGAGACAAATAAGCTAAATTAGGTTTTCTGATTTAAAGCATAAAAGCATTAAAAAGCATTGAAAAACATGTCTAATTATAAAAGACGAGCTTTCTTTTTATAATACAAAAGATCTAATTAATTAAGTTAAAGTTTAGGAAAATAAGAGAAAGCTGCCGAAATATAGGTTGCTCGATCGAGCAAGGGTATGTTGCTAGATCGAGCAACCTTCAGCCCGACTCGATCGAGCAAGGCACTATGCTCGGTCGAGCATCCCTTCTTTTCGCTCGTTTCTTCGATTTTCTTCATTTCTTCTCTTTCGTTCTCGATTCTCGTGCCTAACCTTCCACGATCCGACTCCGCCATGCTTCATATCTACTCAAAAAGCTCCAAATGCATCCAATCTGCATTAAAACATAATAGAAGCGGCAGAATCGATATTCTAGCTAAAACAGCATAAAAATAAGAAAGAAAAGACGGTAAATCGAGTTATATGTGTCTAAGGGAAGCATAAAATATGTATATAAATAATGATCATCATAACATATGATCAATTTTACGTTCTCAGTCCAAGTAGTCTTCAGGATCGGTTCCACCAGCATTTTCCGGCAACTCCATGATTTTGAATTCGTCTACTGTTATTTGCCTGAGACCGGTTCGTAGTCCTGTCGGCCTAGCACGTAGATAATCGCGTACTTCATCGAGTAACGCCTCATCATCAAATTCGGCCATTGAATCAAAAGTTATAATAGGAGCCTCTAGATTTAGGGAAATCAAGAGTCGAAGCTCTGATACCACTTATGATATGAAAATTACTCGATGAATAAGATTTGTGAAGTTTCAGCAGAAACAGACTTATGTGACAGTCGTGGAGACTGTTGATTTTGGTAGAAATCTGGTTAAAGTAACATTGATAAGGTCTGTGTTCTGGAAAATAACGGATGAAACAGTCTTGGTGACTGTTGCAACAAACAATAACGAACAAGAAACAAACAACATAGGATATTTGACCGATCTAGACCTATAGATCGTTCAATGGCGATCAATTTCGCAAGACATATTGCTAGTTGATCGAGTTAATGTTTGAAACGCGTCAAACAAGAACTAGGTTTGGAACGAAACACATCGATCCGGATAGCACAATTGCAACAACAATGTTCTGTTTTTTTCTTATTTATTCATATCTTTGACCTTCATCACAACCTCGTCATTTTTATTCAAGCACATCATTTTTGGATCATCCCCTCCTCCTTTAAAGAGAATTGACCTCAATTCTTGTAACATGCACATCTTTTTCTAAATGATTTAGTTACTTTTCTCAAAAACAGGAAATATTTAGACACGAGTTTATGTTCTGATAATATTATTATAATCATATATAATATTGTTCAATTATTGATTATGAATGTTGTGCAAAATATATTCAAATCAATCGAAGAACATATTTAAAATATCGATGTTTTTAACCGCAATCCCGTGCATTTTTGCACGTGTTTAAAACTAGTATCATTCAATAATACAAATCCTTATATATGAAACTCTTCCTTCTAGAATTTATCAAACATTGACTAATAACACAATAAATGTTGAAAACTTAAACGAGGGTTTTTGGTAAGATAGGCTCTTAATATGAATTATAGGACCAATGATATTGAATAATCGAGTTGAATTGCTTTACCAGGAGATTTACAATGACATATATTCCCTCCGTCCTAGTGAATTGTTTCAGTCAATTGTTGTCCTTTCAATATTAGGAAAGTTTTTTATGAGTAGCTTGACCCCCTCAATTTGACTATTGTTCATTTGTCATCTAGTAAGTATAACGTACCACTAATGGTCTCTAATTCTTTCAATGATATATGTATCAAAATAAAAGGACAACAATTAAACGGGACGGAAAGAGTATACTATACACAATATGACAATTGCCTACGAGTAGTATTTACGGAAAGGAATTAGTTATTCTAATTGGTAGCCTTAAGACCATCCCCAAGCAAGGGTCACGTTAATTAGGTCACCATCCATTTTTACCCTTAATCACTAATATTTATCTTGACCCATTTACACCCTCCCAAGCAGAAAGTCGTGACCTAGGTCACAATCCCAATCATTTTCCACTTTCCAACTTTTTTAATCAATTTCTACATTCTCTACCCCACCAAAACCTCTCTCTTACTATTTCAATTACTACCAAGTACCAACTAACAAATTTATAATAAGTTTGTTTTTAATAATATTGTAAATTTCTTAATAAAATAATAACTGCTCAAATGTGAGAAAAAAATTACCACGCAATAATAAAAAAAAGCATGATTAAAATTAAGTAATTAGTACAACTGAATGATTAACTAAGTAATTAACAAAACTTGGTGATTAATTACACTAGTTTTAACCTGTACAAAAATTGCACAGTATTACTTATTAAACAACACAAATTGATACTTTCAGAATTTTACAAAAGAAATAAAATATCTAAAATCTCGTGCAAAATTGTACGGGTCTGCTTTTAGAAATATTGATATTTAATTTTTTTTTGTCAAATACGGAATACTTGTTAATATATGCCCATCTATAAGAAATTACCTAAAGTTTTATTTATTATAAAAAAAAATATGTATATATTATATGCTAAAATTTGTTAAACACTATCAAAAGTTGATTTTAACTTGCAATTTAAGCCCGTGCAATTGCACGTGTCTGCTTTATTTTCTACTTTGATACTATATAAATTTTTATTATAATGCGTATATTAATAATTACATATACAACATACTTTATACATACTCATTGTATCTGAAATGACATTAAATTTATTTCTAGTTAGATTTTCATTATTTTGTTGTGTATATTATTTTTAGTGTAAGATTGGATGTAATTAACTTATTTATCATAAGCTTTTTAACATATGAATGTATGATATGTTGTTTCTCTAATCTAGGATTCTAAAATCTAAAATGGAAAGCAATTAAATCTTCTCAATCCCACGTTCTTAGCCTTTTAAATTGCCAACTTTTCTTCCTCAAAATAAGGAACCAACCAATCACAGTCCTTTAAAAGACTGTGCTTTAATATATAGGAGATAAGAGTTTTCTACAAAAGACTTCACAAGCGTTTTACCTAAAAACCGTTTACACAACACTATTGTAAAATTAAATGATTATTTATTTACCTAAAACCTCCGCTAGTCACCATTTTTCACAATAAGAACATTAAGGATTTTTGATATATGACTTTATAATGTGATATTGCAATCTGTAAACGGCCTTAACTTAATAGAAGTAATAAATAGTTGTTGTTAACTCAAATTAAATCAAAAAATACCCAAAATCATCCTTATCATGTGTCCATTAGTTAATTTACACAACTAATGATATTTCCCCAAATATTTCAACACCATCCGGTATAACCCAAAACTAAACCCATTTTTGATTTCCCCCAAATTTAAAAACATTTCCTAAAATCTTAAGAAATGGCCGTCATCAATCAGAGCATCTCCAATGGTTTAGCTTGAGGACTTGCTTGCAATTTTAGAAAATTGCAAGCTAGTAGCTTAACCATTGGAGTTGTCCATGTAGATTAGCTTATCTCAAATGGACCCACAAAATTTTTGAGCTACTAGCTCCATGGAGCTAGTTGCTTGAAAGGACCCACATGACAATATAACCAATTGGAAAATTATTATCTCATTGATAAAGTTTTAATTTTGTGATAAAATTTGGAAATTGAATAAATTATTAGAGAAGTGTGTTAAGTGGGTCAAATCAAGCTAGTAAGAAGTTGGCTAATCCATTAGAGTAAATTATAGCTTAAACTTGTTGTAGCTTAAAAAAATGATGTGACAAAGGTAAGCTAGTAGTAACTAGCTTACCATTGGAGATGCTCACAGTTGTTAATAGGTTGTTGGAAAGCTATTCAATCACCATGATCTCCATCCCAAATAACCCAAAGTAATTTTAGTTGATTAATATTTGATTAAAAATAGTCAACCCCATCAACAATCACCATCTCCCAAATAAACGATCTCTTCTTAATTATTCCACATCTTAGCCGAGTGAAGTTGACTAATCTTTATCATTAATGGATTATCCTTCCACATGCAGGTAAAATTCTTTATTTATTTTCTTGATTGAGTTTGCTTAATACGGAGTATTTAATCAATCAGTTTTCTATTAATCACATACCTTGATTTTTTTATTTTTTATTTTATAAAATATGCCTTATTTATATATATATTAAATAAAATTGGTTCAAAATATTCCAAAATTGAGTTCATTCTATAGATAATTAAAAAATATAATCTTTTTTTTATGCTTATATTTTTTCCGTTTTTTACTTTGGTATATAATTCTTATTTTAGTTCTTGTTATCTTCTTCTCTTTTGGCAGAAAAGAGGCACGTCTGCAACTTTGGAAATGAAAGGCAGTCGAGCATTTGATTTCTGTCATTTTTTTCCTTGTTAATTATGTTCAACCAACCCAGGAGTGACACCTACTAGGTCACCAAATGGGTCAAGAATGTGAACTAAAGGTCACCAATTGACCTCTTCTAGAGCAACTACTGAGCAAGGTCACGTTAATTTGCTTCTTAATCCATGATTAACATGTCCCAACAAGGTCATGACCTCCCTCATGACTTTGCTTGGGGATGGTCTAATAAGAGAGGGTAATATAATTGGCTTCCTTAGGTGATATGAGTCAACGGCTGTATGGAGGCACAAGAGGCAACGGTCCTCTGGGGAGGTCCTAAGCTAATACAGTATTTGTCATAGGCCCTTTCTAATTCTAAAGACTACTGCAGTACTATTCAAAGCAACGATATTTGAAATCGCAATATATATTCATAGTTAAGATAAGTACGTAGACGGTCGAGAATTCATGCTATCATGCGTAGTAAAGTGGTACGTACCCCTTGGTCACTTACACGTGACATGAATGAAATGCTGTAATCCTAAAATTGAATGTTTTATTCATTAATTATTGTACTATTTCCACTAAAAGAAATAGGATTAAAAGCAGAAAATGATGAGATCGAAAAAGCAGCAGTCACATAAAGAAAGAGGGGAGCAGTGGGAACACAACACGGGCAGTCGACTTGATGGGCGGTTTACATTCCCTTTGGGTCTTGTGCCTTGTCCATCTACTACGCCTCATATTTCGTTTTTTCTGTTAATGGATCTTGTCATTTTCTCTTCAATAAGTCTTGATTGTTACAGGACGATCTGTCGCAACCTTATGACGGGTCAAATCCTCTTACAAAGAGCAAGTGACAAAGCAAGTGAGGGACTCTATTTGCATTCCACTTATCCCCATTTACTCTTTTTGAGGGAGATTTAACATGCCGCAAATTTACAACGTCTCAATCCGTCACGAACAAGAACTTGCGTTTTCCTTTACAATTCTACTTTCATTCATCCACCCACCTTTTGAAAATTTCCAACTAGTTGTTAGCTATCACTATTATTTACTACAAGTATATCTGAATTCATGTGCTTGGACCATTTTGCCATTACTATGTATACCTTTTGGCAATCCCACTTTTTTTTTAGACATTTCTGTCATGTTAATAAAGTTGATTGATGGAATTAACATCTTTCCTTAACTGATCAATTGATCGAATTAATATCTTTCCTTAATTGCATCAATGCTAGTGTTAATGGGTCAATTATTATTAATAATTAAAAATAATAATACTCCAATAATAATAATAATAAAAGTTTCGTTGATAAAAATAATAATAATGATGAAGCTGGTAGTAATAATAATTATAATAACAATGATAAGGGTAGCATGATAAAGATAAGAAAAGTATAGTAAATACGAAATACATAGTCTACTAATCTAATCTAATCTAATATGAATATTAATGAGAATAAAATACTCCGTAATAAAAGTTGGTGTTTAAACACTAAAGACCCCAAGGAAGGTCCTCCATCATGAATCCCATTCCAAATTGAAAGTGCCACCATACATTACTTGTGCACATCAGTGACCTGACTGGCCTCTTCGTCAGCAGGCCTGTTTTTGTTACCCCAAGGACTAAAACCTTTCTCCAGCATCCGCTCAATTTCTTCAATAGGCAACCCCTTGGTCTCAGGCACCAAGGAGAAGATGAGAATAAAACCAAAGACAGAAACACCAGCATAGATAAGGAAGGTTCCAGCTGCGCCAACGGCATCGGTTAGGGTCAAGAAGGTCTCACTAACTAGAAGATTAGCGCTCCATAAGGTGACCGCACCGATGCCTCCACAAATACCTCTATACCTCAAGGGGTATATCTCCGAGTTAAGAATCCAAGGGACAGTCCCCATTCCAGGAGAGTAGGTAATGATGTAAAGTCCGAGGAACAAGACTGCTAAGAACCCGAACTTGCTAGGACACCCTTCTGAGAAGTAAGTCCTACGTTCTCCAAGGCAGCTGCCTTTCATCGATGAAGTCACACATGCTCCAGGATGGTACTCATTACCGGCATTAGCGCAAAACCCACAGTCCTTGGAGGCTCTTAGGCAAGTCATACAGTTCCACTTGAGTGGATTAGGTGCAGATTCATAAAGAGGGCAGGTGTTATTAGCCCCAAAATGAGTTGACTCAAGGTGGCTAATCGGGGGGGCAGCCCTTGCAGCCGCATAAAACAGGCCTGATAATACCACTAAGCAACATATAAGGGAAGCCATTGAAATTAGCATGAGCCGCCTCCTTCCATACCTATCCACGAACATCATGCTTACTATTGAGCCCACTGCGTTAAGGCCTGAGGTCACCAAAGACAATGCCAGCGCTGTGCTATTTGACGCGAATCCCGCAAGCTGCACAATTGTAGGGCTGTAGTACATGATGGTGTTGATTCCTACGAACTGTTGGGTTACAAGCACTGTAATTCCTGCAATTAGTCCTCTTCTCACAACTATGTTTTCCCATGCCTTTTTCGCCCTAAACAGTGCATTCCCTTCCCCGACTATTTTCCTTTCCGCTGCCTCGTGCTCAATGGAAACTCTCAGAGCTTCCATCTCTTGCTCTACTTCTGCTGGAGAGTAGATTCTTCCCAGTATTTCCTTGGCCTCCTCTATCTTATTCTGATAAACCCCAAACATTGTCGTTAATCAAAAAGCAAAATTTTAAATTTACATCAACAGCAATAAGAAACAATGAGATATTTTGAACCTGTCGATAAAGCCATCTAGGTGATTCAGGAAGGGTGAACATCAAGACAAATTGGATAGCCGCAGGAACTGCTGCTACCCCAAGCATCCATCGCCATGGATTCTTCACCTAAAAAAGTAGGTATCGCGTTGATATATTATCACTTTCCTAAATTATGTAAAATGAGTTAAGTAAAATAGGGGGAAAAATTACTGAGGTGAAGGCGAGATTGATAAGGTAAGACAAAAATTGGCCACCAGTGATGAGCAAGCCATTGGTGGCACCGAGAGCGCCTCGAATCTTAGCAGGGGAAGTTTCAGATATATATAAAGGCGCGGTCATGGAAGCCATTCCCACCCCTAAACCAACGACCACACGTCCTAAAATTATGACCCAAGGAACTGGCGCACATGCCATGATTATGGCCCCCGTAAAAAAGAGAGCATCTGCAATCATCATTGTTAACTTTCTCCCAATTTTGTCGTTGAGGAACCCTCCAAATCCTGCTCCTATTATCGCTCCTGCGACGGCCATGGCCACTATTGTTTCCTAAGCACAGGGATGAATAGATATCAACAAATTTGTTATAATAATAATAATAAGAAGAATAGGGAAAAGTGTTTCATTAGGGAGTACTCCGTATGTTATAGAAAGGTACCTGAAGCCATGTTTTTTCCTCGACTTCCTTGAACTGTTCTCTGATGTAAAGCAGAGCCCCCGAAATAACCCCTGGAAAATCGAAATGCAAGTATAAAGAATGATGTACATACAAGTAAAGAATAAGTATGTAATGAAGGATGTAAAAAGAAAAGATGAATGGGAATTATATATACCAGTGTCATAACCGAAGAGAAGTCCACCGATACCAGCAGAAAAGGCAAGTCTCATAATATAAGGAGTCTTGCTGATTGTTCTGAAGCATTCTGTGAATTCTGTTTTATCAATCTTAACAGGTGCGCCTTCAACCATCTTTGAGGATGAGGATGAGGATGAAACCAGAGTCTCTTAGAAGAATATGAGGGCAATGGCTTGTGGTCAGTGGTTTTTGTAGGCTGCCTAATGATTCTTTCTGAGATCACGGAAATTCTAATTTAAGACGGACACTAATAGGTTAACAAACTCTTGTTATCAATTTAAGCGTCACTAAAACAGTCTCTTATACAGTAATATTGTATTCAAGTTAGCATTACTACTGTATTAGGATTAGGATTGCTACTGTATTTATATATTCCTAGCCTTTATATTTCAATAATAGCGACAATTTATTTGAATATATTGGATTACGTAAAGCCTAAAGTAAGCGGCCCTTATAATAATACACTACACTATAAACTGTTGAATGGTAAGAGTTTTAAATAAAATTCATTAAAAGACCGTGAAAATTAATAATGGGAGAAGAAATATGAAAAAGGAAGTAAGAGACTAGACGCCTTGGTACTCCATAGTCCATACTTGAAAGTCATTATCCAAACAGTCACATAAAATAAAGAAAGGGTTTTACCACGTGATTCTGGTGTAGACTAAAATAATGTTATCAAATTAGTTTGCCTTTTATAAGAAAGGCCATTGTACTGTAAAGTTATCTAAAAAGGATTAATCCACCAGGCCAAAAGATCATGATCCATATTTATTAATAAATAAAATGATCATTAGATGAACGTGTCGTATTTTTCAACGTAAAAGTATTTGTGATATCAATTAGGGATGATAATCTTCTACATGTGAAACACTACACGTCTAATATAATGGGGAATCAGACTAGACTTAAATTTGTTGTAGAATTGAGTAAGAATTAATTAATTAATACGGAGTAGGATATTGGCCATATATATACAGATTCATCTAAAAACATAGGAATACATACTATATATAGACGAAAGGACACCAGGTTACGTATCATAATAATAGACTACTCCATAAATATGAAATTAAATTATTCATCTATTCGTTGAAATTAACATTATGGAACTTGAAGACATACAGCAAAGATAAATAATAAGGAGGATTAAGATGAACTAACCAAATAGGCCGCCAGACTCAGAAATTAAAATAATTAAAATAAACCCTTGAATTAAGAATTGAAGCAACTTTTTTAATTCTTCTTCTTAATAAGGTTGGTTTAAGAGAGAGAAATGGTAATTTCTGAATAATGCAAAAATAAGGATGAAAGAGAGAGAGAGAGAGAGAGAGATGGGTTTTGATATATATGTAGCGGGGGCATATGATATTTATAGACTTATACTAAACGGCAGTGACAAGTCCCAGTAATATATCATCATTAATTAGTGGTGCCTATTTACTTATTGGCTTCTCTCATGCTCTGCCTTTCCATATTCTCAGTCACCAACTTGTAAAGCTCCAACAAAATACACTCTTTATATATAAAACAAACATCACCATTAAAAAAACCGTTTCAGCATACCCGATACCCTCTAAGGCCTCTATTATTGCTTTTTATAATTTTTTATTTGCGACTAAATATTGCTTTCTATACTTCTGTCATAGTGTCATGCAACACTTTAATTTAGATACCATCCCCTATTTTCTAGTCATTTCTTGATTCAACATAATTATTTATAGTTGTCATGATTTGGATAGGTTTTGCCTTAAATAACTAATATTCATCTTATATTTTCTTTATGGAACGCCCAAAACCAAAACCAAAACTAACAACCATATGAAAAAATTTACGTAAATAACACATACATTGTACCGTTTAATTTTTTTTTTGGTACAAACCTTTTAATTTCTTCAACCTAGCAAAAACATCTAAAACCTAGACATTATTGTTTGAAGTGAAATAGTATGAAAACAATATTACGTGTACAAATAATATAAAAATTGTGTACTACTCTGTAACAGAAATAGTTATAATCCACGTTAAAATAAATATAAGAAAAGTAACTTAATAATCTCTTGAGCGATCTTTCTGGATGTATGTTTATAGTTGATACAATGATTATCATACCAAAAATGTGGGATATTTGGGGATCATGAACATGTAAAGTTTCACATATTCACTTTCCCCCTCCCTTACGAGGATTCAATTGCATTAGAAATACGATATTACAGTCATTTGTTTCCTAAAAACCAAGATCTTGAATTTTTCACATTCCCTTTTAACTAAACACTTCTCCTATCTTGATAGAATCTCTTATTTACTTTCCTATTTTGGGAAATAATATCATACATGATAGTTGATACTACCTTATACAAAATATGAATTTGAGTTTGTGTGTGTTTTTTCTAAGCTTTTCAAAATCACATTTTAAATCTTATATATGATGTTTTTAGAGTTTTATTGTAATTTAGCGAGTTTAATGTTTTAATGAACGAACTCAAAAATAAAGTTGATATTAATGCTCATAAATTTTAATCCAAAACTCGAAAATTTTATTAGAAAGCTCAAAAATTTCGCTATCTTTGATAGTACATAAAATGTATAATCCACCTATTGTCCTATTTTCGCATTCCCTATTTATTAGAAGCAAAATCTTGTGTAGTAATACTGTAATAGCAGTGTTTACTTTTGTAAATTCACAAATTCACATTTACATTGAAGATGAGGCATATCCGTCTTCAATGAAAACTGGTCGGATTCCCTCTAATAATGAGGAAAGTGGGAATCCATTTAATTCTCCACTTGTCTTTCCACTCTAGCCACCTTGTAAGAAGAGATCTGACCCTAAATACGGATATATATGCCTCATTTTTAATGACACCAACTATTGTAAATTATGTAATGGTATAAAGTCCACCTAGAGAGCACAAATTTTCAAACTAGAATTCTTCATTGACCCACAGTTGGTCTCATTGAAGACAAGTATATTCGTCCAATGAAAATTGGTCGGATCCTTCTCAGAATGAGGCAAGTGAGGAACTAAATGGATCCTCATTGCCATCCCACTTGCCTCCTTGTGAGAGAGGATCTGACTCTTCTTCATTTAAGACGGATATACCCGTATCAATGAGAATTTGTGATAAATTTAATAGTTGGTCTAATTGAAAACAGATATTCACCGTCTTCAATGAGAATTAAGTAACCATTTCAATTATTGCACCGGGTTAATACTAGTTACTATTTGTTTAAAGCTTAAAACATAATATATACCAAATTATCCTATTTATTGTCTAAAAAATATCAAAAGTTGTCTTTATTAACACTTAAAAGTATTTGACCCATTTTAAACCCAGGACAAATAATATCGGTTTTAAGCAGGATTTACTGTAACTCATAACGCAGTCAGTTTTTATATAATCGCACTGAATTACTATTACTTTTCAATTTTGAGTTGGTCTCTCTTCCGACAAGCTATTTTTAGTATGTACCAATAAGATGAAGTTTTGTACCTAGTTTACAACTAAATGTAACCACGTTTGGAAAACAAGTTATCATTGGCTATAACAATACCTAAACTATAGTGGTTACATTTGACAATAAAAATGGATACAAAATTCCGTGTTAGAATTCGGACCAAAAAAGTTGATGTGAAACATAAATTAGTGTTCAATTTTTAATCATATTCTTTTATAGAAAAGTCAAGGTTATGCTTTTAACGTGGTCTTTTAGTCAAGAGCAGTAACTATTATTGGGTCATTGGTTCCTTGGACAGTTGGACCTCTCGCTATTCGTTAACAATTAGATTATGTAATTTAGTCATTTAGTGTCGTGTCTCACTTCACGAGGTTTACTAATTGGGTGTTCCATTTAGACCATCGGAGCTAATTCGTGATGACTGATAAGTGATAACGCCAAGTTGACTTTGATCTATTTAATTTTTAATTGTCATGGAAAAAACTCAATAATCTCGTATATGAGTGTTATTCCACATTAATAAAAGATGAGAAAATTACCACTTTATATGCTCATGAGCTACTACCTTAATTGTCAATTTTGTTTTGGAGTATAACCCCCTCAGGCTTATGACCCGGACTTTGTACTCCATTTGGTGTAGCCCATGCCCGTTTACATGATATAATAGCCTACCAAAAAAATATTTTGATCACGTTTTTTTATTTATATTACTCGTACTTTTTTTGTGTCGAAATTATAATTTTTCAACACACACTTAAATTTGTCAGTTTTATACACAAATTGTTAAAATTTGACTAAATATAATTAAGACCAATTACCAATATTTAAAAAGTTTAAATTTAAAGAGTGAATGAATAGTTTAGTGTGGATATGATTCATATAAGATAGTAAATTGTAACTAGTTTTAGAACTCTTGCAAATGCACGAGATCGTTTCTAATATCACAAAGACATAAAAAAAATACAATCTTATCATATACAATGTTTTTCTTTATAAGAACTAGAAAAATATATTTTCTTTAAATGGACCAAAAGAAATAATACAACCTTTATTTCATCACATTACCCATATATATATATACTAAGAAATGTTGTTGTTTAAAGTAGGCAAAATTATGTACTAAGTTATACCGATCAAAGATCAAAGTCAAATTTTATATAATTACATACTATTCACTCCGACCCAGTTAATAGTTTATACTTGCTTTATTTTATTCCTCACAAAATAAAGCAAGTGTAAAACAAACTATTCACTGGGACAAAGAGAGTAGTATGTAATTACATAAAATTTGACTTTGACCTTTGATCGGTGTAACTTAGTATGTAATTACATAAAATATCGATTTTAAGCTACGATCATAATTTTGTACGTAACTATATAATATGTCGACTTTGACCTAAGATCGGTATAACTTACTGCCATATAAGGGCATCCACAATAGAGATGAGGTTTTTATCCTCTTATTTTTCTTCTATCCTTTTATATATTTGACACCTCATTTTCTCCTATATTTTTACTCAATAGAGAGGAAGTCTTCCTCTTCCTCTTGAATTAAACATTACACTCTAACCCTCAATATAAATAAAAAAAATATAAGAAATTAGATATTATTAATTGGTTGAATGACACAAGGGCCCATGCACACTTTTCTCTAAAAGTAGTGGAATTACTCTTTGTCCTCCTTCTAAGAGGACACCCATATTAGTTCCACAATAGAGAAGACATCCTCTTATAGGAAAGTGTTAAGAGGAGGGTCAATCCTCTCTATTGTGGATGCTCTAGTAGAGGAGATGTTACTTCTAATTTGCTTTCATTTTCTAAAAGCAACCCTGTACTTTTTTTGTGACACCCTCAAATTTGCGGAAAGGAAAAAAAATTTAAATACATAAACAAGGGTGTCATAAATAAAAAGGGTCATTACAAAACGTAAATAATATTCTACAAAAGAAATATACAAGAACGGGAGACATATCTCCCGTATAAATACGGAAATGAAAGAGTGTATAATAATATACAATCTAAGAACCGAATATAGGTCCAAGGTAATACTTCGCTCGCTAGCTCGTCAATGTACCCAATGTATGCATTCACCACCTGTTCGACCGCATTAAATATAAACACGGAAGCCACAGTCAGTGGGGAGTAACTCCGAGTCCTCCCAGCCACGAAATGTCGAGTTTAATAAAACATGAATAACATAAAAGCAATGTATATGAACAATACAAAACTTTAACATATATGATATGCTTTTCATGTTATGAAACAGATAACTAACAATTAACCTAGCATGTGAAAGCTATCATGTGAAACCGATAATAAACTATAACTCGAGGTAGGGAAGCTGGTATGCTAGCTCAGAGGTTCCTCTCAGAAACATGGCCGTGATACACTCAAACCCTAATCAACACGTAATCATGTGAATCAGTTAACAACCGGTAATCCAAACTCTATCAATCCTTAGCCGGCTTGCATCTCACCTTCTAAGATTCATAGAATCATCAAACATGAAAGACCAATACTTCTAGAAACAGGCATACGTTCTTAGCACGGCCGATAGTCGACTTCTGTAACTCGAGGCTATACCACAAGGTAGGAAAACATCCTAGTCCTAGACTGATCAGACCTAGCGACAACAGCTATTCCATTCCCCGTCCCATGACATAACCGTACATGATAAACTCTACTAGGCGACCCCCTAAGCAGAGATGGCTAGTACTTAAGCTGGCTCCCTTCCAAAAGCGGAACTCTTAGGATGCCATGCCCCGGCTTGGTATCAAAAGGCCCAAAACCAGTGACACAAAAGCTATCAAGCAGTGAACATATACTCGTTAAAGTTGGTAAGGCCTATCGATGTCATGGTCCAAGATACTCATTTAGAACTAGAATGGTCAAGACGCCATATACTCATAATTCTCTATGGGTACTTAGTCAACACGACACCAACCATACAATAAAACAGTCACGGGAAAAACATCCTATCATGTGACTACTGCATATAAATCATAATCAAATATCATATCGCCTCATATCTACTAAGGCTAATTCATTCATTCTAATAAAACCTTACCTGAAGACAAACCCCCGACCCTAGTCCCGCGACGGGTCATCAGTCAAATCGGGGCTGACTAGATCTTAGTTTGACCAAACCCGTTTGGCCAAACCGGCTAGCAACAGAGTCTTAGCCATCGAGGCTTGAACATACAATCATCATATTCATTACATGTTATTTTATTGAAAATTCTAACATGTGAATTATCATATTATACACAAAACCCGCTTGACTTAAATGATTTCAACGTAAACTAATCTCGTATTATAATTTCTAACATGTGAGAAATAATAATTTTATGAAAACCTTTTTAATTAAATATTTTACTTATTAATATTTCCCACTTGCTAAATATTACAAAACACGATAAAAAAATGACGATAACTCAAAAACTGACACGAGTCCCAAGGTGGGACCCACGGGCTGAAATGGGCCGGACCCACATGGGCCTGATTTGGGCCTCACGGCCTGATTTGGCTAAAATGGCTGTTTTGGCCTTTTCTTTTAACGGTTTTACTCAAAACCGTTTCTAATTAATTCCCGCATGCTTTAACATAATTAAAACCCGCCAAACAACAATTAAACAATCAAACATCGACACAACCCAAAGACCAAACCCCGGACCCACCATGGACCAGCCCAGACCGGGTCTGAACCGGCCTGGACCGGCCGGTCTGGTCCGGTTCACCACCACCACTATTTCCGGCCACCACTTAAAACAACCACCCCAAATTCCACATTAATTCTACATGTTTTTAATTAACAACATCCATTTTTTAAACAATCAAAACAACCATCAATCATACAAAAATCATGATTATGAAGAATCATCCAAATTCATCAAGAACAACCAACATGTTATAAAATCATAAAACATCATAATAACTACTACTTAACATGTTACTAACTAAAAATCCATGAATCATAATAATATGAACCAAAACTAAAGATGAACCAAAAACTAAAGAAGACTAAACTATGTAACAGTTATATCCGTCGAGTGAACTGGAATCGTTACCTTAGCTGCTCAAATCAAGTAGCAGCACCAAAATAAGAAGAACTAAGAACTAAGAAACCCGTCTTCTAGTCTTCTCCTAAGATATACGAGTCACCAAACTCGTCTTCAAATCTTCCCCTATAAGAAATGACAAGAAAACATTATTAGAACTTAAAATATGATTTTCCATAATTAAAGTCTTGAAAACGATTTTGACGGAATTGAAATAAAACCGTACGGGAAGATGATGAGCGAAGAGGAGAGTAAATTATGATGGATTTAATTAAGAAATGAAGATTTTATGGAGGTTTTGCTCAAGAACGATGAAGAACAAATGATGAACGACGAAGAACACGAAGAACGATCAAATAAAGTGATGTTTTGATCTTAATTTGATTTGTTGTAAAATGAAAAGTTGTTTGTGAGTAAAGTGGGGTGAGGAGTGTCGTGTAATATAGAGCAAACTAGTGAGTTGGGTTTTGAAATTGTGGTTATGGAATTGACCCGGTATAATAATTATATTACCGTAATTAATTAGATATTAAGTTAATTGAATTAAATATCAAGATATTATGTTATTATAATGAAAAGAAATAAAATATCAAGGCTAAGAGAGGAAGAAAAACCGTGTGGTATGGGTGATATCGGGTCAGTTTTGTAAACGATTTGCGTAATTTTCGTTAACTGATCGATAAAGTAAATAAATATCTAGATATTATTATTAGTTTAATCAAAAGAATTAAAATATCTAATGTGAGTGGAAAACGATGACCTGGGCGCGTGACTCATGCCAAAGTCGAGTTTCGGTTTCGTTTCGCGCTTTACGATGAGTCGGGAATAGTTAAATAACGTTCGGTTAAAACCGTAAACGTTATTCTTTAAATTCCGAATAAATTCAAAATAATTATATTAAATTATGATAAATCTTAATAAATCCAAATAAAAATAAATCAAAAATATTATTTTTTTAAATAAAATTTCGGTCTTCAAACTTATGAGGCGAGTCGGGAAAAAGTCAACGGAAGTCAAAGTTGACTGAAAAGTCGAGAAAAGTCGAAGATGACTTAAAAGTCAAGAAAAGTTTAGGACGACTTAAAAGTCAAGAAAAAGTCAATGACGACTTTAAAAAGTCAAGGAAAAGTCAAAGACGACTTAAAAGTCAAGAAAAGTCAAAGATGACTAAAAACGGTCTTTTCATGAAATCTCTCAGAAATTCCAAATACGAACGCGGAATTTCAAAATAAGACTCGGAACAAAAATTCCTATTTTAAAAACTTAAGTTCTACTGAAAAGTGTTAGTAAATATTTTTTACTAGAAAAATCGGGTATATTTCGGGTTGTTACATTTTTTCAAGGTGCTTAAAATAGTGGATTAAAAAGTACTTCCTCTGTTCCAATAGATAGTTATTTATTTGATTTTTTTGGGGCAATGATAATGCCATAACTTTTTTTTTAATTTCACTCAAATTGTGAGAGAGTGAATAGTAAGATACTTTCATAATTAACTTGTTTTTTACTGCCATTATCAAAAATGGTTGTGGCATTATCATCCCTTTTTTTATGAGGGGTTTTGAAACAAAGATAACTTTTAATTGAGACGGAGAAAGTAATATTCAAACACCTAAGGCCCTGTTCTTTTGGACTGAATTTTGCTGAACTTTTCTGAACTGAACTTATAGGAGCTGAACTGAACTTATAGGAGCTGAACTGAACTGAACTGAACTTATAGGAGCTGAACTGAACTTATAGGAGCTGAACTGAACTGAACTTATAGGAGCTGAACTGAACTGAACTTATAAGAGCTGAACTGAACTTATAGGAGCTGAACTGAACTGAACTGAACTTATAGAAGCTGAACTTTTCTTAACTTAATTTTACTTAATTGAATAGAATTTATAGAATCTAATTTTTACTAAACTAAACTTTATTACATAAGGTAATATAATAACATAATTCCGATTTATATGAATTGGTTTGTTCAAATATATTGGTTTGTTCAAATAGATTACTACGTTTACATCATCTTTATCTGTATCTTTATCTTTTGGAAAGGGCTCTTATAAAAAAAATATACTCTAAAACATAAAGTAAAATAATAACATAATTCCGATTTATGTACATTGGTTTGTTCAAATAGATTACTACGTTTACATTACGATAAAAAAATAAATCAAATATTACATCGTTTTTTAACTATCTATTTCCATATCATCATCTTCCTCATCACTTTCTTCTTCATCTTCACTATCACGCGTAACAACGAATCCATTACCTCGCCAAATATTTTTTTCTATCTTATTTCGTAACTTGAAAATGACTTTTTTCCGCTTATCATCAAACATTCTCAAATCTATTGTTCCTTGAATATTCACGTCATGTTGTATAATAGGTATTCCAAGAGTATGCATCCTTATAAAATTATGGAGTGTGAATATATAAACAATAATAGACATTTGATACTTTTGTGACATTCAGGGCATATTTTTTAACACCCTCCTTTTTTTCAATTGACCAAATGTCATTTCATTAATTAATGTCAAATGTTTTTATATCGGTTTTCATAAATAATATATTCCGTATAGCTTTTCTGAACTTAATTTGTAAGAATTGAATTTTTCTGAATTGAACTTATAAGAGCTGAACTGAACTGAACTGAACTTATAGGAGCTGAACTGAACTTATAGGAGCTGAACTGAACTGAACTTATAGGAGCTGAACTGAACTGAGCTTATAGGAGCTGAACTGAACTTATAGGAGCTGAACTGAACTGAACTGAACTTATAGGAGCTGAACTGAACTTATAGGAGCTGAACTGAATTTAAAGGGGGTGAGTTTAAGTCCAAAAGAACAGGGCCTAACTCCAAGACTCCAAGAGTCCTCAATGGTATCAAATTTGAGAAGTGAAGAAATATAAAGAATGGGACGTAGAAAGTATCAAATTATTTATTTATTCTTTTATTAAAACTCACTTATACTCCCTTTCCTTCTATCACTTGTTTACCTTTTTTAAAAAGGCATAATTATAATGGTTGATTTGATCATTCAATCTCATTTTTGTCTACTTGTTATCTAATGACACTACCCTCAAATGGTCCCCTTCCCTCTCCTTGGTTTTTATGCCAGGACGAAGGGAGTAAATAATTAACCCCTAATAAAACATACCTAAAGTAAGCAAATGATTGGGTCGTAGGACGTATCAAATTTGAATGTGTTTAAGATATGCATGGGTATCCCGCAACTCGAAGAGCCACTTGAACGAAAGGATGGTGCCGGATTGATTAAATATGATTATAATTTTTGTATCCTGCAATTAAATATGATTATAATTTGTAGAGAAATTATTAGGTATGCCGGATTGCCGGTGTATCACTTTAGTGGCTACCTAAACCGATGTGAAGATTGGAACTACTGTCAAGTGTCAACACACTTTACATATTTTCATTCTTTGTATATGCAGAAACAAATAACAGGCGCGGCGAAGTTTAGAGGACCTGTAAAAGATTCATAATAGCAGATATTCTGTTTTTCATTGGTGCTATAATCATGGCCCTTGCTCCCGCTCCTTGGGTGATCATACTTGGACGAGTCTTTGTGGGGTTAGGCGTTGGTATGGCTTCCATGACTGCACCTCTGTACATCTCCGAGACCTCTCCTACTAGGATTCGAGGGGTTCTTGTTAGCATCAATGGCTTGCTTATCAGTGGAGGCCAATTCTTTACTTATCTCATTAACCTTGGCTTCACCACGGTATGTAGAGTAATATCCCTCGTCTACTTCTTTGATGACCCTATAATCCTATATATTTGTTATCTCGTCTAATACTACAAGTTGTTCAGGTTACTGGGACATGGAGATGGATGCTAGGGGTGGGCTGCTGTTCCAGCATTAATACAACTTATACTCATGATGTCCCTTCCAGAGTCTCCTAGGTGGCTTTACACTAACCATTTTTACTGATTTCTATTTCATTGTTTGCTACAAGTTTTCTTCATTGTTATTTTTCATGTGTAATTGGGCAGAACAAAGTTCTACGGGACTGAAGAAGTGGAAGAAGAAAGGAAAGCACTAAAGGCGTCAGTAGGTCATGATAACCAAAGTGCGAACAGCTTGGGGAAACACGGTAGTTAGAAGAAGACTATATGCAGGAATAACAGTACAAGTGGCACAATAGTTTGTGGGTATAAACACGGTGATGTATTACAGTCCGACAATAGTGCAGTTGGCGGGATTTGCATTGAAAAGCACAGCCATGGCACTCTCTCTAATCACGTCAGGACTGAATGCAGTAGGGTCAATAGTAAGCATGATGTTCGTAGACAGATGGGAGAAGGCGACTTATGATCATCTCTATGTTTGGTATCATTACTTGCCTCATCGTCTTGGCTCTCGTATTCTATCAAGCTGCTCAACAAGCTCCCAGAATTAGTTCCACAGAATCCGCTCATTTTGGATTAAACTCTACCTGTCCTGCTTTCATCTCTGCTCCCAATCCTGCTTCTTGGAACTGTATGACTTGTTTGAAAGATGCCTCCCAATGCGCCTTCTGTACCAATCAAGCTAGCGAGGTATTACTGCTCTCTCATGACTAACTTAACTGGAGAGACGCAATTTGTCTTTAGCAAACTCTCGTTTCATTTCTGGACGTTTTCTGTTTGTGGTACCGTGTTCCATTTGCAGTGTATTAGAATCATATTCATCAATGATACTGACTCATTGGATGAGAAGAAAGTGCATTTAACTAAAATTTGGTATCATATTCTAAGACTAATCTGTCCAACTTTGAATTTGGAATAATATCAGTTGCACCCGGGAGCGTGTTTAGTGAAAACTGATGGGATGAAAGCGGCATGCCATGTAGAGCACAGAGTGTACTTCACGGAAGGATGTCCAAGCAAATTCGGTTTTTTGGCAGTCATACTTCTAGGAGCAAGGAGCATACATTATCTCATACGCTCCAGGAATGGGGACGGTGCCATGGATCGTCAACTCTGAAATATCCACTAAGGTACAGAGGAGTTGGTGGTGGTATAGCGGCAGTGGCCAACTGGACGTCAAATCTTCTAGTGAGTGAGACATTCTTAACCTTAACGCAGGCCTTAGGATCAGCGGGCACCTTCCTGTTATTCACAGGGTTCTCAGCCATTGGACTCATATTCATCTACTTGGTGGTGCCGGAAACTAAAGGGCTGCCTATTGAAGAGGTGGAGCTTATGCTGGAGAAGGGTTTTAAGCCAAGCCTGTTGAGTGGTCCAAATAGTAATAAGGAGAGTAAAGCTGCTGAAGCATGAGATAATAGTGATCGTCTTCAAGAGTTAAACCTAGTTTTGACGTTTGATTCCCTGCTTTAAAAGCCTACGGGAATTCAAATGTAATGCATGTACCACACGACAAAAAAGAAGAAGAAAGAATCATATCCTTCAAGAACTTTTCATCTTCTTTTCTACTGTGGATTGTTGATTAACTGGGGTGAAATTATGTAAATTAGGAGCAATAATTGAGTACAAGTAACTATCAAGAAAATCTTAAAACTATGGTCCTGTCATGTTTCGTAGTATGTTAAATATCTTCATGTAGTGGCCAAGCATTGCTCCACCTCTTCAATGATAGCCAAGAATCTGTCACGGTATTTTGGCATTCGGATCCTCTATACTGCTAAATTAACTCTACAAAGGCTCACTCTACATGAAAGCCTCACATTAATAAATCAGATGACAAATTGACAACTAAAACTGGGTGGGTTTCGTTGAACTTCTGCCCGCCACACAGTATTGCCTCTTGTCACAGGCAGAAGAGTTATGCTCCATATTTACTCTAATCAGTGACTCACAGGATCATATCAGCAACACAATTAAGAATTATGAACAAGTTACCAATGAACATAGAAAGAAATTCACACACTTTAGCAGTTATACTCATGTACGAGCTTCTTTGTCAGTCATACGCTAATGTTTAGGACAATGGCAACGTACTGTTCCCATGATTTGCATTACATATCGAGCTGTGGACAATATTGATTTCTCGTTTTCACAACGAAGCACAACTAGTTGCGTTGATTCCCCTTTTTTCCTAGGTAAATTAAGAAAGTATCATTCTTTTGAAAAAAGTTACTCGGAATGAGGACATAAGTCATGGTGGTTACACTACTCCTCGTAAAATTCAATCCATTACAAAGTCCATTTACTACACGCACCAAAAATGTGTTTGCACCTAGTAACGTGGCAAATAAAGCTTCGAACACAAGCTGTAAGAGTTGTATTAACTTCTCTGGTGTTAAGCTCCCTTCCTAGCATTGGACTAACAACCCAGGCACCGCCACACTCCATATTGCCTACTACCACACCAGCTTGCCCGCAGGCCGCAGCCACAATAAAATTGGTGATATACTGGTATGGGCCGTCAACCCCATAAGGAAGGGCATGGCGGGGGCCCAGTGATTGATGGCAAACCACAATCCTAAAGACAGGTCCATGATGGCATACACGTCAGTACATCACCCATCCCAGGACATGGCACAGAGCTGGCAAAGGGAGACCTTTGCAGCAGCGGTCTCGGGATGGCGTGTAAACGCCATTGGGGTTGCTGGTTGGGCCACTGGATTGAAACTGGGGTCCAAGTCTGAAGGGGGTGATTACCACTCTATCCACTATTAATTGAGCCACGTCATACCTAAGCTTGAATTTGGAGGGAGAACTCCCTTTCTCCATTCCCCCTCCCCTTCCCTTCCTTTTCCCTTCCCTCCTTCCCTCCTTTTTTGTATCCAAACAAGGGGTTAATGTTATCTACCTAATGCAATAAGGCACTGAAGATCGGAATCTATCACACAATTTCTTTAATAGCTTTAGCTTCATATTTGCTATTAAGCTAAAATTTCCTCAAGTTATCATATAGTCTATTGAAGGATGACTTAATGTGTTCTTAACACACGACTTCAGTCTCTAATTTCTATGACGCCATCACAGTATTAGAGCTTTCCTCTAACCCTTTATGATTACATAAGCTGCATCGATGAAGTAGCTCATGTAATCTTAAAGGTACTAGCAGCCTCTTCCGAGATAAGCTTTTATTTTTACCATTCCTACACAATTACGTGGGCTTACCCACAGTATAACTGCAGGCTAATTGTCATTATAGGTAATCATCATCAAAGAGAAGTAGCAGGAATAAAAACATAAAAACAACGAAAAAGGTTTAGTACACATGTTAAATGGTGCGAACAATGTACCAGGCAAAGATGTTGGGGAAAAAAATGCAGTATTCTTTATTTGGACTCTTGAATTTCCAGTATTCATCACCGATAGCCAGCATCAAGTAACCTTTACGATTGTGACTAATCGAATATTAAAAACATACATTTGAGGGCTTAAGTCGGCTCATTAATAGCTTACAGCATGAATGGACTCAGAAATTTGCTGGAATTCAACTCATTCAGCTTGTTGAAAAGCTTCAACGAATGAGTCCTTCATAAGGGCATTTGAGGCAGCTATCCGAGTTACTGTAATATCAAAATCTTTACCAGACCTAGCCCAAGAAAAAAATTCAATATTATTCAATCGTCATATACGCTTAAGATGCATGACTAGGCAAATAATAATTTTGTTTCGTACGGATCAAACACTAGCCCTCCAGCTTCTTGTATGATTACAATGCCAGCCGCCACATCCCTGCCATGAGAGAAAATGGTAAAATATGTCATCATTAAGACAAGGTAATTTTCTTTTTCACCATTTCGCAAAAAATTCCTAATCAAAGAATTTATAAGAGATTTGGGTACTCAATGCTTAGATGGTGATGATGATGATGACAACAACAACAATAGCAATAGTAACAAAACTAAAATCATACCAGGCACCACCATATCCAATCTCATACATAAGATCCAACCTTCCACATGCTATCCCGCATAAGTTCATTGCACATGATCCCGACATTCTGATGGATCTAACCTGATAGTAGAAGAAAAAGAGAAAAGGGGGGTATAGCTTGGGAAATACAAGTAATCTTCCAAGGACCAATTACAATTGCAATAAAGTACTATGTACCTTGAAAAGCAACGAATTAATTTTATTTGTTGTGGCATCAATAGTCGATTTATCACGTTTTGTACCAGCCTGCACACATAGTTGAAGACAATTAACAACAAAAGAAACAAAGCCTTGGTCACAACATATGGAATAGTAATAAGGATATAATCACAACACTATTCATTTTGATATTTGACATAAACTCTTGCATTCCAAGTTTTGAAATAGTAAACTGGAAGAGGTTTAGCAAAACTAAAGTAATGGTCGATGTGACTTAACAAAAGCAAGCTCAAATAAATGTGATACAAATCACACTAACAAATGAGACACTGAACATGAGAGGAGAAATATGAAATTTGACGAACTGATATAAAAGCTGCTGAAGACATATAGAAGAATGAAGATTCAATTGTGTAGGGTTTCCATACCTCGGTTGCAAGCATGCATTTTACAAGTTCATCCTTGGAAGACACTGAAGAAGGTAATACTTTAGCTCCAAAAGCTAACTAAAGTGTTTATAAATATTGAAAATCAAGGAGCTAGGTTATTACCATTGATAGGATTACCATTCAAAAAAGCACCTTCCCCTTTTACGCCTGTGAATAGCTAGAAGATACAAAAGAGAGTTTCGATATACAGAAGATCACACGGTCAAACACTTTAGAAGGGCCGCCTAAAACTTCACATATATCTCTAAAACGAAGAAAAGGATAGATTTATTTTCTCACCTCTTCCATAATTGGATTATACACAACACCAACAATAGGTATTTTTCCAATGGTGAGACCAATAGAGACGCACACAAATGGGAACCTGAAAGAGTGAAGGGGTGGTATTGTTGGAAAGCATGAGAAGATGATGAGATAAACGCTAAACAAATGAGTTGAATAAGAAATGTAGACATGAGCTCACCCGTGCACAAAGTTAGTTGTTCCGTCAAGAGGATCAACAATCCACGTTGGGTCATCTGTGAGCTCTGTGGCACCATAGGCAGCTGTGGTTTCTTCACCAATGAACTGAAATTGTTCACGACGAAATTGTCAAGGATATAAAATCGAGTTATGGTCAAGCCCGTTCCACTGTCAGCACCCGAGTCAACTGAAGCCTTCTCCCCCTCCCAAGTCTTCTCCTAGATTCTCTAGTTTGTTAATAATCATTAGTCAATGTAAACCTACTTTGTAGCCTTTTGTTAACTAGTTTTTAGATGCTGTTAACGTAGGTTTAGCTTCTAATCTTTGTATAAATACCTCATCATGTAACACAATCAACTTATCTCATTACTCATAAATACAATTAATTATTTACATGGTATCACTGACTATCACAAGTCTAATAAGATTCTCAGGATCTTTTCAAAAACCGATTCCCGGCCCTGAATCTTGTACACGATCTCTCGGTTATCGTTCCTTTTATCCTCAACCAACTCGACAATATGTCTTCTGCCCAACTTCAACTCGCCAACTCCGTTGATTTGTCCACTTCGCTCACCCTTGTCCACTCCAATAATTGTATCCAACTCTGACCTTTCGCCAATGGCGATTCCAAGTCCGTACCAACATGAACAGACTTCAACTTTTACTCTTCTCTTATCTGACACGACCCCACCTCCACCAAAAACAATTACTGTCGATCCTGTACCTCCTGCCACCAACATTACTGTCAAGCCAAACCCCGCTTATTCGACTTGGTATCGCCAAGATCAACTCATTTTCGGTGCCCTCACATGCATCCTCACTCATTGTCAATGACACCAAATTTTATGAAACGTGGTGATGTGGTCCACCCTTTCCCGCATCTTCGCCAATTCCTCTTGAAGCCATCGCTTACAAAATAAGGATCACCTCAACAACATTTCTCACATCGACAATATTTCCATCACTGATTATATGACCATTATAAAGGCCTGCTCAGCTTGAACACCCGATGAACATTGACGATATTACCACAAAAATTATCAAGGGCCTTAATTACGACAAGTATAGATCCATTATTGAAGTTATTCGTGCATGGGATACTGCCACCCATTTAATCGACGATCTCAATACACTTTCCTTTCATATCTTCTCGGTGATGGCTCATAGCTTCAAATTACTGGTTCATTCACTCGTCCCTCGTCCTACTTTCGTTCTATTTATTTTTATAACGTCTTAGTCGTTCCAAAAAGATCTCGTCAACTTTTTTCCGTTTCACAACTTTGTCTTGATAATAATGTTCCTGCTAATTTCTTACCTTCTTCTTTTTCCATTCATGATATTCAGATGAGAGCAGTCATTCTTCATGGTCAACTAATTGACGGCATGTTCACAACTCAATCGTGGCACCATCGTCTAGGTCCTTCAATAAAAATTCTGCAACTTTTAAATTCTAGCTTTTGCTATTGCTACTCTTCAATCACCTGCCCCACTCGATTTTATTTTTTCCAATGTGTGCTATTTTCTTGTGCGGTATAAAGCGGTATAATATGCTTGATTGCAGCTCTTCTACAACGCCAATGCTCTCTCATCCACCAAGACGATCAACCTATTGAAGATGCTACTAACAATCGTGTCATTGTTGGGTGCTTACAATATTTATCTCTCACAAGACCCGATATAGCATTTCCCATCAACAAACTTGCCCAATTTCTCACTCATTCGACATCGGCTCACTACCGTCAAAAGATTACTTTTGTTTCTCAAAGGTACTCTTCACAATGGTATTCATCTTCGCAAGAATAATCTGTTAATTTCAAGCTTATTGTGATGCAGATTGAGCCGACGATCACAATGATTATTTATCTACCGGTTATGTTGTGTATATTAGTCGTCATCGAAAAAGCAACGTACTTTATAGAGATAGTCAAAGAAAGCTGAATTTCGAGCTATAGCCGACACTACATCTAAAATGCTTTGGTTAAAATCACTCCTCTCCGTTGCATTGCGCAACAGCCGAGTCAACCGAAGCCTTCTCCCTCTCCTTAGTCTTCTCCTAGGATTCTCTAGTTTGTTAAGAATAAATCCTGGTTTGTAGGCTTTTGTTAACTAGTTTTTAGATGTTGTTACTTAGGTATAGCTTCTAATATTTGTTTGAAGACCTCATCGATCAAATTATGTTATTAATGATAAACACAATCAATTCCTTTACAGAATATGTTATAAGACAATCACATAGACATATAAATATGAATAGAGAGAGAGAGAGAGGAAAAAAGGGAAACCTTGTGAGTAGGGTAATGGTGCTTGAGGTGTTTAAAGACAAGGTCTTCACATGCCTTGTCAGTTTCTGTCACCAAATCGACCTGCATAATAGAGAGAGGTATGAAGATGAATTGATAAATTGGATTGAGTGATAAAGTTGAGAACCCAGAATTGAATGAACCTGCCCTTTGTGCTCCACATTTTTGGTCTCATAAAAGCCTTCCCTAATCACCTGCAAGATAGATAATCAATCAGTCATTTAAAAATGAAGACCAAGATTTAAAATTTAAAAAAAAAAAAAAAACAAGATAAAATTACATGGCCAGCTTTCTTAGCAGCATCAACAGCAGTTGCAAGATAGTGCGACAGAGGAACGACTGTAAATTATAAAAAATGAACACAATCTGAATAGAGGAACGACTGTAAATCATAATGTAATTAAAATTAAAAGGGATGACAGACATTACCATTGCTTCCCATTTTTTGACTGCACACTATCTGAATGTGTGATTCTTGATTGAATCAAGGAGTTGTTTCAGTACTCACTGGATCCTTCTTTGTTCCACTTTTTACCCTCCCATTATTATTCGAATATACTTTATCCTAGTCCTAGCAAATCGGGCTTGGGCCCAGCGGGCGGCACCGACCCGACATGGCACGGAGGTGAAAACCGGGCCAGCCCCAAGGAAAAGAAAAAAGGCGGGCTTTTACCCCGGCCCGGTCTGGCACAAACCCGAGAAGTCCGGTACGGTTAGGCACCAAAAATGGCTTGAGCATGGTCCGACACGGCGCGACCCGATTTACCACTTGTAAGTGAAATTTATTTTTTTTCAATTTAATACACTATAAATGCCCCTATATTCAATTCATTTAATTAACAAATCAATTATTTCTCTCTTATCTTACAATCTTCTACTTATCCTACATACTTATAAATTACAATCTATCTATACTATATATTAAATCCTGAAACTAATGGGACTTTCATTTAATTAAATAAAGTTATACAAATTAATTATATTATATAGTTTTTAATCGATAGCGCTGTGTGATAGACCTGATAAAGGGATTTCAATGTAAATATTATATAATTTTGGTTGAAGTATAAATTTAGAAAATAAAAAAATAGGTTGATTTTCCTTAAAATAAGCATGTCCCACTTATGGTATTAATTAGTATCATAGAATATATGAAAATTTATAATTATCTCACTTACACAAAATATTTTGGAAACTATTAAAAGATAAATAAAATCAAGCTAGGTTTCCAAAAGATATAATATTGCATAATTCTTTTAAACTGATTTAACATATATGTAATATATTTATATAAATATACTAGTATTGGCGTCCGGCTCCGCACGGGCTACCTATATTTATCATTAAATATATCTTAAAGTTGTATAACTTATAAATTTATCATCAATATATTTTCTTATGACAAATCTTAAAATTACGATAAAATAAATTATTAGACAATTCATTACTCCCACTATTAATATTTTACTTTAATCAATTGGTCGGCTAATTGTTCATATGTACTTTTTTTATTGCTATTATTGTTTCTTTTATTACATTTGTTATTATTACTGTTACTTTCACTACTCCCGTCGTAATTATTGTTAGTTTCACTACTCCCACCGTAATTATTGATACTTTCACTAATGCCGCATTAATATTGAAATTTTCACTACTGCCGTTGTTGTTCTATTAGTTTCATTACTCCCGGTTCTAATATTGTTACTTTGACTACTGAACTGAGTGATTACTATAATTATATTAACTGATGATTAAACATGCAATTTGAGTACACATGCAATTAAACATGCCATTTGCCCCTCACTTGCCCCTTGCTTTTTGTTAGGGGGATTGACCCGTCTTAACCTTGCGACGGGTCGCGCCGTCATAAATGAGAATTCGTGAATAATTTAATGTAAGTATAGTGAGAAATAAATATAATTATAGTCCATATTGAGTATGATTAATTTTTTTTTAAAAATATTATTCTCCAGTTTTTTGCTTAAAAATAGTAAAAATGAAGATGTTAGACCCAATTTTTAACCCATAACCCGTATAAATTAACCGTTATTTAACTTAATTGTATGAACTGACCCATGCAATCTTAAACATGGTACCAAGATACGGGTCAATGAACTAGTATATCATAGAAGGGTTTTCAAAAAAAAAGAGTATACATAAAAGATGGGCTTAAAAAAAAATGTCAATAGAAGATGGACCTAGATACTCCGTATGTATTCAATTTGTTCTATTGAGCCATATAACTATTGAACCCTAAATGCAATCACTTTCTAACTCTCACTGACTCACAGTCTCACTTCCTTCCCTCTCGCCTCCCACTCATCAACAGCTCCAAATCACATTTTTTACTCTCATCTCCTCTCAATCTCTCCTAATTCTTATCCCCTAATCACCACATAAATTTCACCCAATATAAATATGACCATAATTTACATTATCCCACCAAAAGAGGTCCATGCACGAATTTAGATCCAAAAGATTTCGAAGAAATAGTATGTAATAATCCTTTTGCGGGTAATTTATGTCGTTTACAGACAATAATTGAAGAAAAATTATATTATTGTATAAGCATATTTCTCATATTTAATTTTTCCAATTTATATGTTTTTTTTTCCATTTTATGTAACTTTTAACATATTTAATTTAATTATCTTGAATCTTACTTATTAATGTCATTCTTCAATTTATTTTCAAGAACATATCGTTGTATAATTTTTTTCGTATTTGTGTCGTTTTTTCTTGTTGTTTTGTGTTAATATTAATAGTAAATAACATGAAAGGGGACTTGAATATAATCATATTTTTATGGCTTCTTACTTTATGTATTATGTATTAAGAATATCAAAATTTATTTTATGGGCTATTATTAAATGGATTTCTATTATAAAATGAGTATATATATAAAAATGTATATTTTGTATTGGAAATATATTAATGGTTATGGGTTTGTTATTATTCTCACTTTATAATACGTATATTGAGTATTGGAAATCATTTAGCAAAATAGACTGAAAATTATTAAGAAGTGGTGAAATTTAAATATTTGTTATAATCATAATGATTTAAATTTGTATATTTGATATTGGTAATATAAATCACGTACTCCATTGAGAGAAGGAGATGAAGCATACAAAATTCTGTAATTAATTCGCATGTACAACGTGGGACCTGAAATCATGTGATTTTGTTTTCTTTTTAGACCTATTGAACGGTATGGAAGACTGTGTCACATACATAATTACGAGATGAGCAGTAAATAAATAATGAGAGCAAACGTAAATAAATAAACAAATAATAAGACGATGTTTTTAAATTGGCCCAGCTTCTACTCCGAAACCTACATCCGATGTTATTTTATTGTTTGTTTAGAAATTTACTCAAACTTACTAGACCCCTTACAATAAAAATAATTCGCCAACCAACCCCGGTTGCACTCAAACTTAAAGCTACTCTGCTTCAAAATTTTATGTGTTCTATCTCACAGATTTACAAAGTTTTGAATCTCAATCGTTCACTTAAGGAGCATGAAGATCACAATTAAGACTTAAACACGAGAGTATGGAACAAACTTAGATGACACAGTGCAGCGAACTGATACATGGAGATTTTAAAGTTCTTTTGAAAAACGAGTAAAGACTTTAAGACTTAAAACGAATTTTGCAAACACTTGAAAATAAATTTTTAAACTTAAAAAATGATTTGCAAAGTTTTCTCAATAAATGCTCTGAAAAGTCTTAGCAATAAATGAGAAATTAGGAGGATATTTATAGAAGAAAAAATGTGTAATTGAAGGAATCCAAAAACACTTTTATAGTTCTTTTACCGGGTTACGAAACATCGTCGACGTTTTATAAAACATCGTCGACGTTTTTTGTAAAAAAGACGGTCACTACCCTTCACCCTTCATTCACTCTTCCTTTCTCTCTTTCTCCTAAATACACTCCTCTCCCCCACCACCACCGCGACGCCCACCACCTCCGCCAACACTGCCACCGCCGACCTCAGACGACCCACCACCACCGCTGCAACAAGTATCCCCCTTTCCCCTTGTTCCGACCGCCCTTCCCCTCCCCCTCCTCCTCCCCCCTATCCTATATTGGTTGTCATTTGTTGTTGGTTGTGCGTTGTGTCGACATTGTTGTTGTTACTTGTTGGATATGGAGACCAACGTTCAGTTGGAACGTTGATGGGTGTTGTTGACGTTCCAACTGAACGTTGGGTATGGGTACCAACGTTCAGTTGGGACGTTGATGGGTGTTGTTGGCGTTCCAACTGAACGTTGGGTATAGGTACCAACGTTCAGTTGGGACATTGACGGTGGGGGTCGACTTTATTTTTTTTTTTTTTTTTTTCGACGTTTAAAAACATTTAAATCTTGTAAAAAAAATTTATTTATTTATTTGTTAATTTTCGATGTTTTGTAATGTATTATTCTCGTAAATTTTTAAATTCTTTTTACCGTTATGTACCAACGTTATGTTTCGATTCTTTTTAACATTTTATTCTCGTTAATTTATAATTTTTACCGTTTAGTTTTTACTTGAAACCGTCTTTCTAATTTTTTTGGTTAATTAAAATTGTTTTTTGGGTGATTTTATGAGTAGAGGAAAAGATAGAGAGATAAAGTAGAGGAAAGGGTAGTATGCGTCTTTTTTCTAAAAAACGTCGACGATGTTTTATAAAACGTCGACGATGTTATATAAAGTCTAAATTTTATTTGAAAAATACTAATCAGATTTGTAGGCAAGAAATCTGTCCATTTTCAAAGCAAAGTTTTTAATAAGATTAGCTTTTAAATTATCATGCAAATACACTGGTCTTTTTTTTTCTGATTTAAAGTATATCAACATTTTTTAAAATAAAAAATCTTTATAAGGATTAACACTTTCGAAAATTCTCCTTTTGTATGAGAACCCACAGTGCTTTGCACTATTGCATGGTTTTGCTACACAACCCCGTTTAGGCGTTTACAACATTTGACTTAGACTAAGGATTTCTTCATCTTTGATTATACTTGTACCATCCTTAAGAAATAATTAAGAACTTCAAATGATAAATCATAGAGTAACTGAGAAGAAAATTATTAAATGGCAATGAAAATTGAGATCATCAACAAGTGTAGTTCTAACAATAGAAAATGTAGAAATTGCTTAATTAGTAATCCGTGCTAGATTAAAATTTCCTAATCATCTACTCGTATAAATATTATACGCATTAAAGGAAGAAAAAAAGTAAGGGTGGTGCTAAATGGCGTGAAAGGAGGTGAGGTCTCGGGACATTTGCCAAGGTATGTCATTAACGACAGCCTCATAATTACGAATGTCGTCACCGTCTTTAGCTGAGATAATGAGGCGGTAGTTATTACCGGTAACAACCTGATACTCAGCTCTAACAATTTTGAGGAACTCGAGGTTGGTGCTGGCTTTGACGTTGTGTTCTGTGACGGCGTACTTGGCTACATCCTGCACGTGCTCGTCTTCCAGGTCTGTAATGGGGGTGTAACCTCCCAGGGCTGCCCTGCTCGCGGCAGACTCTGCTAGCAGAGAAAGGATTACTACTCCTGTTATCATGGATGCTGCTGTGGTAGTCTTCATTTTCCTTGAATTGCCTTGTTTTAATTTGTATTATACTATCCTTATTCTTTGGAGGGAAATGGGTTTCTTATAGCCTCCAGAAGCGCCAAGACTTTTTGGTTATATGGATTTTATCAATGATTTTCCATGCTTTAATGATTGCCATTCATTTACATCATTGCATGAACAATGTTTTAATGATCACTCCATTTATAGCTTACCCTATTATTTATTATTAGTGGTTATAACTAAACAACAACATACAAAAAAAAGGCCTTGTTATTTATTATTGGGATTAATTCATACAAACATGATACAGAAATTAAAGTTTTACTATGGGATGAAATGGATAAACATGAAACAAGAGCTGCTAAGTATATATAGGTCAGATATCAATGGCATCATGTTCCGGTGAGGCAGGCAGGTTTAGAAGGTTGTCAACACAAGGGTGGGCATCCCAACAGAGATTGAAACCAGCAACCTGTACAGGTTTGGTCTCCAAAGTATGCATGGAAATGGAGACGACAGCCAAACGAACTTGTCTATAAAACAACTCCTTTCTGCTCACTGAGTAACAAATAGGCCTCTCCAATATGTCATAACCATCCCCTTTCTGTACCGTATACCTTCTTACCCATGTTTCAACCACCCCATACTCCTCCATTACCCACACCTCATAGTAATCAAAGTAGTTCACCGAAACACACAAGCATTCTTCTATTACTCCCAAGTACATGCTTCCCACCAACTCCGTATTTAGGCCTCTTGGCAGCGCTATTGTCCTAAACTCCTCATCCCTCAGACTAAACCCAACTATTGGCAGGTGCATTCTCTCTCTACTTTCTCCCAGCCAATGGACCGCTTCATCAAGTAGGGCGCTTGCGCACAGCTTGGGGTATATGAAATAGTACGGTACTTGAGGACCCTTTCTCCACCCATCATTTTTCATGCTATAAACCATGACATGGCTCTCAAAACCGCCTGTTTCATTGTCCCAACTCTGAAGGATTCGGACACATTTGTAGTCCGTGGAGGCGGTATCATATCCAAACCCAAAACTGAAGTTCATGGCGTCATAATTGAAAGGAGGATTGATTGGCAAAGAGGGGAGCTTTTTGTGGGTTTGGGTGGTGGGGTTGTACAAGTAAAGGGTAAGATTGCGGTCCATGTTCCAAATGCAAAGCAACCCACGGCATGATCCCACAATCTCAGCACCCCTATGCTTATGATTCTTGAGAGGGTAGTTAAGTTCGACAGGATTAGCAAAAGTATCAAAATCAGCTAAATGAAGCTTTGGGGTTTTGATAACAAAGTGAAGGTTTGTTTGAGTGGCAAGGGATCTCTGTAGATGAAGCCTTGCAAAGTTAGGGTCAGTGATTAAACTATACCAGTCCTTGCACACGCTCTTGAAGCGTAGCAAAGACTTCGCAGGCAATCGCAAGAGTATAACAGTGATCACGTCTGAGGAAAGCACAGTAGTAGTCATTTTATTTATTTAAGTGGAATTCAAGTAAAAATCATACTCCAAAATTCAGAAATAGTAGTAACTTTGAAAGTAACTAAAACTTCAAAGATTCAGAAATAGAAGCAATACCAGATGTATATATATATATATGAAAGGTGAAAGGTTGTATACTTGTATGGGTGTGAGGACAGTCTACTGAGGAGTCAGTCGTGTCTATATATATATATAGAGAGAGAGGAATCTGAATGACGTCAATATGATAATCCATGGTATGTCAAGCATCCTTTGATGGACTTTGAATTTGTTAATTTCAATTTCAAGCCTTCTGGAGATGTTTTACTTTTATATTGATTTCAAATGTTTTGATTATCAGACACCCATATAAATTATAATTAAATATCGACTTCACATTAATTTGACCAACGAAACAAAATACTGGTGGTTTTTTTCTTTTGACTAATTCATCAATCATACTCCCTCCTATTCAGTACAATCTTCCCCATTTGACTTGGCACAAATTTTAAGACGTTTAATTAAATAACCAAAAGTAATGAAGTGGGGGTAATGTGATTGGAGAGAGGGAATGTATTGTGGGGTATTATTGTGGAGTGAATTGATTAAAATAATTATTGTTGTGGGGTAAGGTGATTAAAATAAGATAAAGTATGGGTATTGTGGGGTATTGTAGTGGGGTAATGTGATTAAAATAAGTATAAAAGTTTACCAAAAAAGGAAAGGGGGAAGGTATTGTGAATAACCCAAAATAGAAAGGGGGAAGGTTGCTCAGAATAGGAGGGAGTATAATTTATTATTGGATTCAAATATCATAAAACTTTACTATTCATTCTACCGTATAACTTACTTATTCTACTATGTAATACTGTATTCGGTATATAATTCTCGACTACAAGTACTTGTACAGAATAAAAAAATCCTCAAAAAATATGATATGCAGCATGAAGCGCGACGATGATGAGTGTGGAAGCTAGGCCCTTAATGAGATGACAAGTGATGGGTGGTAGACCGTATATGTTGAGCTTAATGAGGGAGGTTAGGACAAGGAAGGTGAGTGATGCTTTATCGCGACTCTTGATGCCTAAAGCATTAAAGACAAGCGTGATGATAAGCAAAATGATAGGGGGAGCTAATGTCCGAGCGTCGAAAATGGGTGATGCTAAGATGGAATAAAATGACAATAAGTAGAATAGTGTATGAGACAACAAGGTGGGTTTAGCTTGAGCTACTATGGTGACCAAATTTGCAATGCTACTTTGATGCATGCTTGGTTGATACGAGTACTTGGTAGTGTTTTTGTTTGTTTGTTTGTTTAATTAGTTAGGGATCGATCTTGGGGTGAGATAATATAAGGAGAGATATAATGTGATGAATATATATATATATAAATAAGTGTTCGTGTTTGATGATGGAAAGTAGCAGCAAACACAAACACACTTAAATTCAATGGATATGGTTGGGGTTTCAATTATTGATCCACTAATCCACTTGAAATCAATTCACTAAACACTCTGACTATGACTTTTCTTCTACGCGATACACGCTCCAACTGCTGTCATAAACTTTATTGCCAAGTCCAACTTTACCTTCGGGGCCGTATCAAACGGTTTGTCCATTATGAGTATTTCAGGTTTATCGGGTCGGGATTGGGTCTTATTAAGTCGCTCAGTCATATCGGGTTAATCTGTCATTTCAGGTTTATCGGGTCGGGATTGGGTCTTATTAAGTCGCTCAGTCATATCGGGTTAATCTGTCATTTCGGGCCAAGTCGGGTTATTATCAGGTCATGTCATATCGGGTCGGGTCGTTATCATGTCTGATTACTTTATTGCAATACTTCAAGTTCATCCTTTAAATTTGGTTTTTAATAACTATTTGGTTTAGTTTTAATCATTATTTGGTTTAGTTACTTTACTATTAAATCAAACGTATTAATTTGAACAATAAATCACTTCCATTTTCAATATTAAGCTTAATAATTGTCGGGTTATCAATTTAATAGGGTCAACATCGGTCGGGTCAATACCGTGTCGGGTCTGGATCACTAATCACCGGGTTGTGTCGGGTTACGGGTGCAATATATTAGGGTTCGGATCGAGTCAGACTTGCCAGCTCCAGTATTTCAACATAATAAGCACAAATGGAAACAAGGCGCAAGGGGGATTTAACATCAGTCTCGGGTGATTTATTACGAGACAACATAATTTTACTACAAACTACTCTCTCCATTCTATTTTTATCCACTTTTTCTTAAAGGATTTAACCAAATTGGATGAACTACTTATTCTACCTTTAGAGTGATTAATCACAAGAAATTTCTCACACTCGACATAGCAAAGTGTATTCATAATTCATAATACATACGAGTAAAAAAGAAGAGCAGTTATAGACATTTAATTTACACTCTTTATCCCAGTTATATTACTCTCATCAAAACAAACTCACTATGACTAACACGGAGTTAAGATTAACAATTATCGATTTAAAAACTAGTTGCGATGGTCCGAGGATTTCCATCGGTGTACTTGCACAGTTGCACATATAAAGATAAATATTGAAGAGCTGATTTTAATAATTGTTTCAGTTGACGATTAACATCAGCTAAGGTGAAGGTCGAATTCAATTTAATAGGCCAGCATTTGATCATGACAGGCCATTAGAACAGAACAAGTCATGGAAGTAATAATGGCATTTGATCAGCTAGTTGACCACGACCACGGCTTTTGTGTTGGAACTTGTGTAAGTTGTAACCTTTGTCATGTGTTTATCGTGATCAAAACTACTTGCATTAAACGTGCTAATTGCAGCTACATTTTACAAACAAATTTCAGCCACTACCCTCTACTTTAGGGTTCAATCACCAAACACGTTGGTCTCCTATAATTCCTACCAGTTGGTCTCACTTGTAACATGCACATCCGTCACATCGGATCCTCTCTACTCCCTTCTTTTGCACATGTTCCTCCCATTTACCCTTTGGATGTCAGAATTCTAGCTTTCACCATATTCATTTTGGGATACTCTATATGATACCCCATGTTTTTTCATATTCTACATGGTACCCCTCTTTTTTATTTAAAAATTTTTGAATCTCTATATTTCTTAGTTACGAACTCAAAATACGACAAATCTTTTTTCCAAACTAAACATTTCGTAAAGACGATCAGTTTGATAAAAAAAATCGTCACTCTATGAACTCGTAGCCATGAGATGTAGTCGGTCAAAGTTTATTCGGTTAAAAATGTTTGGCCGTCCATAACTCTTGCAAAACGTTCATAAAGTGACAATTTTATTTTGATTCGAAAATCTCGAGAAAACGATCAATTTAAGAAAAAGATTCGTCACGTTTCGAATTCATGATCATGAATTATACGCGATCAAAGCTTTTTAGAAGAAAAGTAGGGGTATCCCTTAGAAAATAAAAAAACATAGGGGTACCACGTAGAATATCCCAATAATTTTTACATAGTTACATTTGTTATTAAAAAAAGATCTCCCAAAAAAAGGTTATTTTCAACCGGTAATTTATACCATATATAAATGAATAAAACAACGGTTAACGTGTCGCATTGGAGACCATGTATAAAATAAATGAGAAGGAATATATGTAAAAGAATGGAGTAGTTCGTGAAGGTGATATCCACGTATATTAGGATCATGCTTTTTTTATAGCTGATTTAAACTTGGATAAACGATATTATTACGATGACGATGATTCATATTTCATAATGGCGCATGTTTGTTTCGGGTTTCACAAATTCTCATTTGTGACGGGCATATTCGTCCCAAGCTTGCGACGGGTAAATATTACTCATGTGGGTAGATAAGACAAAAGCTAAATGCCTAGGAAGTAGCATTCTGTTTTGTCTTATCTACTCACATGGGTAGTACTTGATCCGTTGTAAGCTTGTGACGAATATGTCCGTCACAAGGAAGACTTGTTGTTCGGGATTACGAAGCCAACAACATATGGTGATATACTGATATGGTGATTTTTAATGCACGAGTTTATATCGTAGTGACTAGTGATGAATGATATCGGTCAGGTAGCTTCTGGTTGCTGGGAGAAAAACTTAATTTATCAAACCTTCAGAGTATATCTGGCTCTAAACCTTGCCATGAATCATGACAATATATGGCTCTCCTATATTCAGTTAAGGGTCAATGAGAATAAATCTCCTTGTCAATGCCACGGGGAAATGTTGAAATGAGGTCGAATACATAAAACACAGATGCAATGCCTAGTACTCTACAAAACCTTTTTTCCTGCGACTCTTAAACCAGTTAAACACTTTCACATGAATGATGAAAGTAAATGACAGCTCCACAAATTCATCTTATGATATAAATGTTGACATGACAATAACAACTACACCAGATGCAAAAACAACAATGTTGAACGAACAACTGAAGTGCAATAAGATTAAGCAATGGGAAAAGATGGCCTTACATTCTTACACTGTCCTTAATACGTCCCAACTTCAACGAAATTGCATACTTCAACTTGACTGCAACAAAAACAGATCGCTCCTGACAATTGAAGAAAGAAAGAAATTGGAAACATCAGAAACTCTGTTGGGAATATACAAGTAATAAACAAAACTCAATTATAAAAATGGCTGGAGGCAGTTCTCTGTATACTAGATGTATGTTTCTGTCATCAATTCAGATTGTCGTTGTGCAAGATGTTCCTAAATCTCGATCAGCAAAACAAAATCCCTTCATTTCCTGGTAAATGAACTTTAAGGAATACGGAGTACGTGATATTGAAGATATAGCGCACAGATTCAAAAACCATCGACAATTGCACAAACCCCACACTCATGAGTCATGACAAGTTGACAACCAAGAGCTACAATTAGAGGGCTCAATCACTATCTTAAAACTGAAGAGGTCAAAACTTGCTCCATAACTCCAGTATGATGACAGGTTCAACCCACTAAAAAGCCTTTACATACTTCATTAACAAAATTGGAGAATTATATGCCTTGTATTGTTGATTAAGGTCACAAGCACCAACATCTTATGACTTCAAGTACACTATTAAAAAAAAAAAGGTTTCCAAGTTCCAAGCATTCAGGGCATGATTGAATATCAGGCCTTAGGAGAGTGGAGTAAATGAGTTTTCCTACGTTAGAAGGATTCTAATTTTTCTTACCCTATTCTTACCCTTCTTTCCTTCCACCTCTATTCTTATTTGCATGAGGCCTTGTTTAGATGAAGCGACTTGGAAAAGAGGAAGCGGTCAGGAAAGAAATGAAGAGATCAATTTTCCCCCTCCGAGCCTACTCAAAATAAGGCCTTAATTATGTATCCAAACAAGGCTTTAAACTTTCATTCCACATAAATTATATGCAGATTGTATTGTCAACTACAAATTTAGGAATTGGAGATGAGACCAAACTAAAAAGAGCACCATAGACTCATAGTCTTACCTTAATTATTACCCAGCTTCAAATAACTGCTTTTTCATATCAACTTAAACCGAGAAGAAAGCAATTCACCCCTGATGAATGAAAAGCAATAAAACATGAGAACAGTAAACCATTTGCTTGGAAGTCAACCATAAACCTCACACTTTTGAATTCAATATTTTCTGACCGGAACATCAATTTCAATCATCTAGATTTTATAAATCCAGAAAGTAAAGCGCAAGCTGTATTTACAAGCAATTTGGAAATCAGAATCTTAGCTCAAAACGAGAAGCAGATCCAATTTATTAACGAGTCAATTAACTTTAGAATCGTATAACATTGAAGAGCATATAATCAAGATCCTAATACAAGTCTATAATGCAAAAGTGCACAACAGTTTCAGGAGTCAGGACTCATATATCAATTAAATTTATATAGAAGAGGTCATGACCTAAGTAAGATGAGAAAAACACGGATCACTAGAGCATAAAAACATGGAAATTTTCCATATTTTCCCTCGGGTATTGAGCTACTCCAACAATGGTGACTTGAGGTTAAGTTGTTTCTGACTTTGGCTACCTAAAGTGTAATATAACCAAATTTCATATAAATTTCATATATTTGTAAGCATCACAAAGCACAGTGGGTGGCTTTGTTAAAATTTCACCTTACAATTTTCTTTTAACGTTTGTTTCACACTTGATTACCTTGAAAACACCATGAAATTTGATAACCTGTTTAATACTCTATGTTATACCTCCTCAAGTCACGAAAGTAAGACCTCGTCTCAACAAAGGGAGCTTGTGAATAATCTATGCACCAAAGTTGAATTAGCCAAAGCACATAGCACAAAAAGTAGAGATATTCCTAAAAAAACATCATAAGTGGACAACAGGAAAAACAAATTCAAAGAAATACAAATATTGAGGTGATACCTTTTCTTGTGCACTTTAACTTTTGTTTTCCCATCAGGAGCTCCCGCCTGCTGGATCTCCTTGGCTCTGATACTGGAGCTAAGACAGACGAGGCTTTCCACAAAAATCTCAGCACCAAAACCACACCTCTGGCCACTAATCAACCCAAAGTGAAAGGGCAGACCACCTTCAATGATGACATCCTTAACTTCCCCAGTCCCAAGTTGCACCCAAAAGCAGTCCTTACCTTGCTGCATCAAAACCTGACGGCCATGGTTGGACAAGGCCAATGTTTTAATAGGCAACAACTCAGGCCTGACCTCCATATATGGGAAGCTCAGCAACTTAGTCCATGAGCTTTTGACTCCATACTGGTTCATAACCCAAATGTCGACACAGCGGGCAAACTTAGGGCCGTGTTCAAGCTGCAGGAACAAAGAGTCCCCAAAAACACCGACAGACAAGCGTGGCACAAGGAGGTCGTGAAAATCGGGCAAAGGCAAAAGGGTAAAGGTGTGGAAATGAAGATGAAAAGCAAGCAAGACGTAATGGTAGACAAAATCATCCAAGTTGCCACGCCAGAGCAAGCCAGTCATATCAAAGACAATAGGATGAGTGGTAGTGGCAATCCAATGGAGGGAGTTGCGGAGAAACTTAGCATTGGAAACAGGGTGTGAGAGAAAATGAGGAAAGTCGACAACTTGAATCCATGAATTAGTTCGGAGGCTGTAAACATGGACCTCCCTGGGATGGTGTTGGGTGAAATGATGAAGCTGCACAACCCTGACAATCTTATAATCATGATTAATTTGATCGAAGCCGAACCCAAAATGAATCCAACGAGGGTGGTGAGAGGGGGAAGGAAGAAGAGGGATGGAGTGGAAAGAGGATGAGAGAGGGTTGATGAGGTGGATAGAATCAGAGAATGAGGAGATACAGAGAAGGCCGTTGCAAGAGGCAATAATGTGACAAGGAGTAGTAGAGGAGAAAGGGAGAGGGAAAGGGGTTTTACAAATAATGATGTTACCTTCATCTGCTGAAGCGGGGAGTTGCAGAGTAAGGATAGCATTACAATCATCATCATCTTCATCTTCCTCATCAATGACAGCCAAGGAGATATAACTGCAGATAACGGAGGTGTGCTTCAAGTGGTTCAGCTGGAAAGTAGGGTCGTTTATGAGGTTTAACAATGTTTTTGAGACCACTTTGAACCGAGTTAATGGTTTTGGAGGAACATAGCTTAATATTTTCCCGATTATGTCGTCAGGGAGACCTTCATTGTCTTCCATTTCCATGTCGTCTCCTCTCTGCTCTTGTTTTTTTTAGGGTTTCTTTTTTCTGGGATAATCTCCATTTCTCCCCCCTTTTGCAACATTCTACTACTCCCTAGTCCGTACTCCCTACCTCATTAGTCATTCTCCCTTATTATCATTAACATCAACGCTAATTAGCATCCAACAATACTCTACTTGTTGCCCTTAATAAGCCTCGTGGAGTAGTTGGTAGACCGGGCTAAACCAACCTCGTTCGAACTTTAACTTAGTAAATTATTCGAAGATCAAAACTAAACCCTCTCACAAAATTCTATCATCCTTCTACACTTATTAATTTTCGTATATAGATGTATGATGCAATCGAAATATTTAGCGGAAAAGAAAAGGATAGAAAATGTGACTGTTCAATCATTGATAGGCCGCCCAATTTAACATAATTGCGGTGTAATTAACACCTGGATTCTATTAACCAAATGAGATAAATTTCATACATTCTTCATAAAATTCATTGATTAATTATTACACATTAGCTAATGCCCTTATATAGCCTATAATGACTTGGGTAATAAGAAACAAAAAGGAAAACTATTAAACTACCCCTTGCTTATATATTTGGTGTGTATCAACTATCAATACCCGCCTCTTGAAACGATATTTGTCCTCAAGGATCAAAGACAAGTGATATTGAGGTAAAACAAATAACATATTTCATTTGTGTTTGTCACCAAAGCATCCATTACTAGCCTTATCAAAGGTCCTTCTGGACCTAACACATAAACCTGAGAATCTTCATAGTTGCAGCCATTGAACTGATATGCTTCAAGTCGGTTTGCCATTCTCAGCCCGATTTCACCACCACCAGGGCCAAAGATAAAAAAGTGTTCTAGCAATTTCATCAGTGGCATCCATTAGAGCAGTAGACAAGATGAACAAAATATCCTCCCTAATTTTCAAAGGGAGCAAATTCAGAACTTGTGGCACTTGTCACCCTTAATAAAACGTCATTTCCACCAGTATCAAATACCCAGTAAACCGGCTGATTACCAAATACTTTTATTAAATATGTAATTGAAACATATAGCCAAATATGTCAATTAAATCGGTCATTTAAAATCTACTTAACCAATCTATTTATTACTACGAGTGCTGAATTTCGCAGTACACATTTTACTCATCTCAGTACACTATTCTCTCTCATTTCCCTTTATTTTGTTCTCCTTTAATCTCCTTACTCATCCATTGAAGTCATCAATCAGCCTTTACCACCGTCATCAACAACAACAGAGTGAAGTCGATATCTAATGCTATATTAAATTCCAATTCATCAATAAATTATTTTCATAAGCAACTTACGGAGTATTATGTAAAAGAAAAAAAAAGAAGAACTAAAATAAAACCCAGTACGTTCTACATCTACCACTCCCACGACCTTTGACAACCCCACCCCCATGTTTTGTCCTCCGTTTGCCACCGGCGCCGGAATCGTCCACCGTCAGTTAGAAGTCCCACCATGGCCTCCGCCCTTTGCTCACCTTTTTGGCCGACCAATCTACCCTGCCCTTACCGCCACCTTGGTTCTCCACCCCTATTGTCGGCGCCACCTACCCCTCTTGTTGTCGACTCACCAAACATCCACTACCCCCATCCCAATTAACCCTAAATAAATTTTAACATCAAAGCCTAAATAAATTTTAAAAATTTATATTTAAATTATAAAGAAGACATCAATTTAATTGATTATAACGTGATTAGTGAATTAAATATCCGTTGTACACTTGTACCCTCAAATTGTCATAAAATCAAATAAGTTTGTTGTTTTGGGCATTATTTTAAAAATGGTTTCGTACAGAGGGAGGGGAAGGGACGTAGTGACTTAAGGCAAGAGGGAGATGAGAAACGTGAGATGATGGGACGAATGGACGATAGATAATAGTGGAAGCTAAGGCTTGTTGTAGACAATTGTAGTTGTAGCCTGTAGGGGATTTAGATTAGTATTTAGTAACGCCCCCCATATAATAATACGGAGTACTCCATACAATACACTCGTATAAACACACTCCATATTCTTGTTTCTATTTTATTTTTCATCTCCTTGTAATCTTGACTCATTCATTCATCTCATTTCATACCTCCCTCACCCAATTTTGACTAAACCCTAGGTAATTTTACCCTCTTTATTTTTTTTTTTTTTATCGTTTTTATCTATCTATTTCTATAATTATAATCATTCTCGAATGAAATTAAAAATCATCATCAGCATCATCGTGGTATATTATAATTTTAAGAATTATAATCATAATAATAATCATCATCGCCGCCCGTAAGACACATCAATGTCAGCAATTGATTCAGCATCGACAACGAACAACAATCACACCACCAACTTTGATCATCGTTGTGGCCTTCCGACCAAGCGCAAACTGGAGGACTGCGACAACTTAACGTCTCACGGCGGAGATGACGACTCCACCGCCACCGCTGCCGTGTCGTCCTCTTTTTCAAGGCACCGCAAGAACCTCAATTCCAATTCTAAAGCTCCTAACTTGGAGCATCGTCTTGTACGAGGAGAATCAAGCGAAGATGCCAGGGTTCGTTGCGATGCCAATTTACAGTTCTTCGTACGCCCTATTTCATCTGGTAAAACTCTCGTATTGCGTGCTCATATGGGGGATACTGTTGAGCTTCTTCACAGGAAGATTGAGATTATGACTGGTATACCCATGCCTCACCAGAGGTTAATCTACATGGGTAAGCAACTTCAGCTCGACCTTTCTTTGGAGTCTTCTGGTATCCGAAATGACGCCTGTTTGCACCTTGTCGCTCGCCTTCGCAGCACCGATCATCCCAGGGCTTGGCGTCTCATTTCTGATATGGTTAATCTTATTTGTACTCTCTCTAGGAAGGATTCCCCCTTTTTTGACTCCAGACTTGTTAAAGTTAAACTTGAACAGTTCATGGCCCTCCCTTTAGATAAACAATCCGGCTTTGCCAATTCTCATTTTAAGACTGATTACTATAAGATTTTCTTGGACGCCCGTGCCCCTCTCGCCTTGGTTATGCTCTATAGGTCTCCCGATAAACCAAATCAAGACTGTGCAGATGAGTGCATTAGGTGCTTTGTCAGCTTCGTCAAGGACTTGGGAGGGACTGTCACCGAGTGCGCTTATTGCGCCAAGATGGTCTTGGAGTTTTGTAGACTTCTCAAGATGTATGCTCCTTTTGATGATGTTTTATATGCCCACTGCCGCAGTGCTCTGGGAATGATGCTCGACAAGGTCGAGATGGTGAGCAGGCCAAAGGAGTATTCTTGGATGTCAAATGGGGAGATTACTTCTATCGCTGTCCAAGACCTGTTTCCGTACTTGAATGAATTGGGCCAGAGGCTGCTCAAGGACTTGATGATGAGTGCCGAGACCAGTACTGGCAGCGGGCCGTCTCTCAGGGATGTTTGTGATTTTTCTGCTTTTCTGCAGCCTGTGCTGAGTTTCATTGGAAGGGAACTTCCTGTCATACAGGCTTCTTGCAATTTTGAATGGCAGGGAAACGCTAGCCTCTTAGGCGATGAGGCTGCTTGTCTCTCCCATCTTTTTGATGAAATGCTCACTTTGATTGACAAATGTCTGGCAAAAGTGGGGGTTTGTCTAGCTCTGAAGAGGAAAAAGCATGATGACGTTGATCAAAATGGATGGTCTCACTATCTTGCAATCCTCAAGGATTTGGGTAACATTGCGCTTCTTTATCCGGACTCTGAGGATAGGTTTTGGACTGTGCTGAGAAATAATAAGGTAGTGGTGCGTGCGCTTGTTGTTTTGTATGCCTCTCGGATTAATGATCATAGTTGGCTTCTTAAGGAGAAGGACATCCTTGACTTTGAGTCCAGGCGGCATTTAGCAATGTTGATGTTCCCAGAGGTGAGAGAAGATTATGAGGAGTTACATGAGATGTTAATAGACAGGTCTCAGTTGCTAGCTGAATCTTTTGAGTACATATCTAATGCAGAGCCATCATCTTTACATGCTGGCCTCTTTATGGAATTCAAAAACGAAGAAGCTACTGGTCCGGGTGTATTAAGGGAGTGGTTTTGTATGGTGTGCCAAGCAATTTTTGATCCTCAGAATGCCCTTTTTGTCGCCTGCCCCTTAGATCGACGAAGGTTCTATCCTAATCCAGGCAAGTGCATTTTTGTATGTTACCGCCTCCCCCCCCCCCCCCCCCCCCCCCCAAATTTCAACCTGCTTCATGGCGTATTACTCTGATCCCCACCCCCACTCTCCAAAACACCCAATCGGAGAGTAAAGTTATAACATGATGTGGCTTATATTTGGTTAGTATTTGGCAACATGACTGATCATAGGCCATATTGATGGAAACTGACTCAAATCACTTATAAAAGCAAGTTTGTAATAAGTCGTGCCAATCTCCGAGCCACCACTATATAGTATGTTAGTTTATCATGATGGGGATCCAAGACCTAATTTAATAGTATCATGTTTGTAGCCTAGATCCCTTTAATTGTTATTTTTCTAATAGCTATGAAAGACTGGAGTGAAAAACAACTGAACCTTAATTCCACAAGGAACTTTTGCTTGGAAAGGCTATACAAATATAATTGTTATACAAGAAGAAAGAGAGGTCAACTTAGGAAAAAAAAAAGCTGCTAAAAAAAACGAGGAAAAAGGCTAGTAATAAACATGAAATGGATAAGTGAGACAAAGAGTGAGAGGGACCACAAGATATAAATGAGGAAAAAGCAAAAATAAGAAAAAGAAAAGAGTAAAGATAAGGCGAAAATGGTGAAAGGGAGGAAGAGAACTCAAGAAGTGCAACACAAACCCAATGTCGTATGCATAAATAGTTAGGTAAGTAAACTCCACTATATACAAGCATTAACGACATTGACTGCTGGGTGTCTCAGTGGGTCACGCATATGGTAGGATAAGAAAGTTTGGCCTATGTGGCCCTAGTGCCTTACCCATGTGTTTTTAAACATAAACACATTGTTGGAAATGACGGAATGACCCATAATGTTATGGGAAGACTAGGGCGTGACGAAAGTTCTGAAGCTATCTCGTACAGCTCACTGGGGAGCAGATAGCCAGATAATGACCAAGACGAGCTTTCTGTTGGATGATATGGCCTGTGAGATTTTGTTCATTTGGCATAGCATTGAGCAATCATTATCCATCCTTCAATTGTTCCCGTGATATAAACTTAACTGCATGTATCTGCTCTTGCATTTATATTTTTTTTTCATTCTATTATCTAGCTGGATATTGTTGATTAACTGATTAACTAACACGTGTTGTATAAAACTGCCTCACTTCAGTGAAATTTTCTTTATGATCCTCGAATGGCATTTTATATTTTACATTTTTGTCAACCATGGTTTTACCTCTAAATCTTGCATTAAATCCTGTTTGCAGCATCTAAGGTCGATCCTCTCCACATTCGATACTTCCGCTTCGCAGGTAGGGTAATTGCATTGGCCTTAATGCACAAGATTCAAGTTGGAGTTGTTCTCGATCGTGTTTTTTTCTTACAATTAGCTGGAAGATGTGTCTCTGTTGAAGATATAAAAAATGCAGATCCATGCATCTATAATAGCTGCAAACAAATACTAGAGATGGATCCTGAATTTGTAGATTCTGATGGATTGGGGCTGGCATTTGTTACTGAAGTTGAAGAGCTTGGATCTAGGAAGGCCGTGGAGCTTTGTTGTGGTGGGAAAAGCATTGTTTTGAACAGCAAGAATAGGAAAGAATATGTTTACCTAATTGTTCAGCAACATTTTGTTACATCTATCTCCGAACAAGTGTCTTCTTTTGCTCAAGGTTTTGCTGACATCCTTAGCGACGGCAATCTCCGAACAACCTTCTTTGCGAGCCTAGAGCTGGAAGAGCTTGATTGGATGTTGCATGGTAGTAAAAGTGAGGAGATCTCTGTTGAAGATTGGAAGGCACATACAGAGTACAATGGCTACAAAAAAGCTGACCCTCAGATAGTTTGGTTTTGGGAGGTACGTAAAGCTTCAAATTTTTATTTGTTCCTTGAGTAAAGTTTTCTTTATGTTGATACTATTCTGTCTCATATTATCGATTCTGTCATAATGGAACGTTCCTGTCAAAAAAATTTGCATATTCTGCTAGTCCCTAATCTACATACACAAATAGTCTGGGTACCTGCTATGCGTTAGCTGGTATAGTTTCCTTTGTAGGGTGCTTGTGGAGTTGTGGATCTATATTTGTGATGGACAATTAATTTTGAAGCTTGTCCAAACTAAAGAGAATGTACTGATGTACAGGTTTACAGGAGTCCTTAGAAATAGAGTTAATTGTTGGCTTTTGTCAGTTGCTACAGTTATATCACGTTAAATTCAGAATGAGATTCATCCTAGGAAAACTTTGGAGGGGAATTTTGGGAGGCTAGTACCTTGAAGGAAGCAACTGATAAATAAAGTAAAATTATGACCTCCTTACATATGTTTATATGGTCAATTGGTTGGCTGTTTTGATTTTCGTTTTGCTATAACCTATAACAACCTGTGTGGATTATCAAATTAAAGACAAATCTAAACACAAGACTGGAAGCTGAGAATATACCGCGGAGAACATTTGGAAAGATATGCAAAAACATTTGGAAAGCATAGACACTTTTTGCATATCTTTCCAAATTTTGGGGAAGAATTTTTTTATTTTTTGAAAGGAGGTAGAAAGAAATCGGTTTTCCTCATATTGTCACAAACAACGCCCCCTTTCCCTTCTAACCCTTTCTCTTCATCTAAACAAGCTGTTATTGAGCTAATCACATTTCTTCTAGATGTCTCTAAGGTAACCAACTAACGATGAAGTAGGCCTTTCTTTTGGACGTAATTTCAATTCAGTTTAGTTTAGATCCTGTAAGTTAAAGTTAAACTAAGTTCAGGTCATGTCTTCTAACATCAGCTTATTTCAGGTTCTTTAAGTTCATTTTGGTTCGTCTCGTCAGGTTAGGTTAGGTCAGGTCAGGTCATATAAGTCGTGTTTCAGTTTCAGGCCGAAAGATAAGGCAGTATTGTGGATTTTCTTAAAATATCTTTAGTATGTACGGCTGATCCTAAATGAATATTACTTCACACATACTCCCTTCTTTCCACCCAATTTCATAAATATTCCTTTTTGGGACGTTTCATTCACTTGTTTACGTTTCCTTATAGAGTTCTTTCTCTATCCAACTTTAAACTTCGTACTTTGCTTTTTGGGTTGTCCATCTTTAAATTTCTTACATTGGATTCTTCTGTTCTGACTTCTGACCCAGATCCTGTTAGAGCTTTATTTTGCACAACATACTATTAAAACCCTTAACTTGTGCACAATGTAACATGAGAAATAAAAATTACAGTTGTACCCTTATTATTCCCTTCCTTACCTGCACTCGTCCCAACCATCACCCAACAGGCCAACACCACTCTTCTACGTTGAGTCGGGTTTGGGTGGTTGAAAACGGACTTGGGCGGCATGGTGTTTTATGAGAACTGAATTTTGATTTAGTTTTTATCTGAGTAGACATCTAGACCCATGTTGCTGTGACTCTTCAATATTACCTTGCATTGCCCTATCAGACTGACACTCGGACAATTGATTTTAAACCACCACAAACATGAATTTTTTCCATAAAATAGTCAAAACCAACACTTAAACACGCACTCGTGTCAGATACTTCTAACCGAGTCCGAGCAACATAGATCTAGACTACACGAGTGGTGGACAGTAAGGTAGTATGGGAAAGTTATAGAATTTCTAAGGGAGAGTATAAATGTGAGAAAAGGGAGAAGTTATCATCGTAAACTTACTCATAAACTCTCAATTAATAACACAAATGTTAAGCCTTTAAATAGGCATACAAACTAGCACATGAAGTCCTAAACTAATGGGATAACAACCCACGTCTTCCACTAATCACTACTACTAGCCAACTACACTAATTATTAGGAATTCATTAACCACTAACTAGATTATAGGAAAGTAATATTTGACTAGTTATATTTTGGATCACATTAATCCAACAAAAGTGTCCTATTAATGCACTTTTCCTTGTTGTTCTTTTTCTAGTGCGTTTTTTTGCTTCTTTTTTTTGTTCATGTAAACTTTAGTTAAAAAATAAACTATCTGCCTAGTTGCGTTCCAGCAGAGTCCAAATTTTGGTTTTACGATCCTTCAAAAACGTGTCCCTGAGTTCTTGATTATAAGATTTCAAGAATCCGACAAGATATATACCCATATAGGATCCTCGTATCCGAGTCCGTGTATCATAGTCCTACACCATTACTCTCCACTACCACCACCATGCTCATGGTCACCCACATCACTCCTCTGCCCACTAAAACCACTACACCATTCCACTGGAACCACCGCTTGTCCTCCCCACTACCACTATTACGCCACCACCACCCAACAAGGCCCTCTCCATGAAGTCCACCTCGTTCCTGCCAGCTTGCTCTTCTCCCCAAGAACACCATGCTCACATCCTCCTTTAACCACCAGCACCGCACACGAGGAGATCTGGGCGTGGTAATTTTATGGAGGGCAGGAAAGGTGCAACAATTAGGAAATGAGTGAGGATTCTGAGGAGTTAAAGGTGGTTAGGGGAGGCGGTCATGGCTTGAAGGTGGTGGTGATGGGGAGTGAGGTCGCCACCGAGGATGACCGACATGGGTCGCCAGTGACCCGTTTTGGTGAGTCAAGATGGCGGTAGGGTAGTGGTTAGAGGTGGGGTGATGATGGTGGAGGTAGGTTGGTGGGAGGGTTTGATGGTGGAGATAGGTTGGTGGGAGGGTTTGATGGTGGAGCTAGGGTGAGAGGATGGGAGTTCGGTGGTGCTAAACTCGGAACACAAATTCTCATTTAAGATGGGGATTATTCGTCTTAAGCTTAAGACAAGTCAAATACAAACCAAATCACCTCACTTGTTGCCTAGAAAATACCAAAAGTTTTGTCTTCATTACCACCATGTGGTAGTATTTGACCCGTCTTAAGGTTAAGACGGATAGTGCCAGTCTCTGACTTGTAAAATAGAATATAATAATAATATAATTTTCCTAAGCTTTGTGTAGAAGTGTAATGTACATAAATGAATGAAAAGGAGGGAGTGTGACTTATCTAACATAACCCTCACTTACTTACTATATACTACTCCCTCCTATTCAAGTTAACATTCCCCCTTTCCCTTTGGTACAAAATTTAAGGAATGTTGATTAAATAAGGTAAATTGTTGTGGTGGAGTGAGGTGATTGGAGAGAGGGATGTATTGTGGGTTATTATGTGGGGTGAGGTGATGAAAATAAGTATTGTTGTGGGGTGAGATGATTAAAATAAGATAAATCAAAAGTATTGTGGGTTATTGTTGTGGGTGAAGTGATTAAAATAAGTATAAAAGTTTACTAAAAAGGGAAAGGGGAAGATATTGTGAATAGATGAAAATGGAAAGGGGAATGTTATCTTGAATAGGAGGGAGTAAATGACTAATCCATATACAAATTATATAAGTAATTGAAAATAACCCCAACTTAATTACCCCCTCCTCTTTAAAGTCTTCTTCCCATTTCATTTTTCATGGTCTATGAGACTGCTCTTTGACCATGATTTTTTTTTATTTAGTCTTTTTTCTGTTGGAAATAGAATTTTGTGAAATTTTTTTATAGCAAATGTAAATAATTCAATATTAGTTATAATAATTTATACAGTATCTTTTAGTATATTGACAATCAATGTATTGAAAGTGACCCTTTGAAATTGAGGGAATGTACGACTAATCCAAAGTAACCCTAGCATATACTCCCTCCCTATTTCGTTTTCTTCCCGTTTGACTACATTTTTATTCAATGTGACATTTTGACCATGTTTTTAATGCATTTATATGGTAATTATTTTTGTTGAAAATATAATTTTGTGAAAGTTTTTTGCATGTTAAATTTAAATATATTAGGATCATACGACAATTTATTATATATTTTTAGATATTTGATTTCATAATGTTGAAATCTTAACCAAAATGTCAAATGAGAAGAAAATAAAAAAATGGAGGCCGTACTTCCATTGCTCCATTTAATTGTGTATCTTTTTCGAAATTCCCTTTAAAGTCGTGTTTGGAAACACATAATAATTGATTTCATTTTTGTGATTTCAATTGGAGAAATAAATATGTTATAATTCAGTTCCAAATCTATTTTCATAAACATGTTTGATCACGTGGAATTCAATACCAAATTTCAATTTCCTAGAAAACCCATGGAATTGGAAATTGTAATTGAGGGCGGGTCTCGTCCGGGTGGGTCATGCCTATTTGACAAGTTTTCAATAGTACAGAACGAAACCACTACTGAGTTTGGAATTTGAGATCCCCAAATTTAAATTGAGAAGGGATTAAGCCCAATTCTAATTCCAAATTATGAGGTTTCCTAAACGTCCAAAATGTCTCATTTTTCGGCATTTTCTTGTCAAAGTTCCATGCCATAAAATATTCTGAGAAACATTACAATCAAATGGAACACAAGAAACGTGTTATCCAAAATAACACTCATGCACTTTTTCACATAATTTTTAGTTAAGTCGCTCGTGTTAAAATCATTATTACTATATGGTAGTTAGACTAATATAAGATGGTGAATTGGTGAACAATATGATTAGCAAATATCTTGCTTTCTCTCCTCTCATCATCCCCCCACCCTAACCACCTCGTTCAGCCCTATGTTGTACCAATTGGTGGAGGTGCGATACGATAATATGGCGTGGTGGGTTGCAGATGGGTATTGAGAGACCGTGAGAGTGCTAAGGGCCTTGGATTCTTCGCGGGGGATGAATTCTTCAAGACTTTGAAACCCGGGTTGGGATGATGAAAAATCATGTAATCACATATGTAAAATGGACAGACGGACTAGGAGTTGGGTTTATCTTCACATTGACATGAAGTGGCAATTCAGCGGTGATGGAGAGCTGCAAGTGTGTGTGGCAAATAATAATTGTAAGCTTAAACCATAAGTATGATGGCAGATGGCTCACATGTATGTACTTGAGCGTTCTCTTCGTAGCCATTTTAGCTTCATCTGAGCCCCCTATGGTAATTGGCAGATAAGTAATCTAAGTTGATGGATAATCCAAAACTATGATGGCTGTACTTTATAGTTATTGTGACAGTGACAGGCTTCAGTGAAACCTTGTTGTTTTGCTATCAGTATGCTCAGAACTATTTTACTGTCACGACGGGGTTCAATGAAGCCTTACTGTTTTTGTTATGGTTCAGTATGCTCAGAACTATTTTACCTGTGGTAACCCATATAACAAATTTCAGGAGTAGCTATAATTTTTCAGGCCACATTGGAAGATGTTTTACTAATATGGTTGTATTAACTGCCTCCTAGAACTTTGCTTAAACTTGATGTCAATTCTTTGCCAGGAAACTTCTAGATAGTAATGTATGTGGCCTACCAGTCTAATTGTGATCTTTGGTATTGCAGGTTGTCGGACAATTGAATGTGGAACAGAAAAAAACCCTACTCTTCTTTTGGACATCAGTTAAGTACCTTCCAGTTGAGGGGTTCCGTGGGTTGGCTCAGAAGTTGTTCATATACAAGTCTTTGGAGCCCCAGGACCGTTTGCCATCATCCCATACATGCTTTTATCGTCTTTGCATCCCACCTTATTCTACCAAAGCCATCATGCAAGACCGTCTCCAAGTCATAACCCAAGAGCATATTGGATGCAGCTTTGGAACATGGTGACACCAACTTATTGAATGGGGATCGTGATTTGCACATAAAAAAGCCTCAGTTTAGAGTCTGTACAGAGTTGTTAGTGTAATTGGTGTAGGTTGGGAGCTCATGCCATAAAGAGAGTGCTTGAATTGTCAGCTTGGAAGTCATTGTATATTCATTTACCTGCAAACTATTTGTGTAGAGTTGAGGTTAGACAAGATGTTCTTAATGTTCCTGTACTTTGCTTGTCAACCTTTATGTACAGAAACTATGAATTGGATGCTTCCAGTCAGTTTGCCTTCTCGGAACTTAGGTTTGTATATGCTAGTTTTTGAACCCCATTTTTTCATTTAGATCTTTTGAACCACAATTTGCAGAGGGAGAAAGAATTCTCTTCAAGGCATTGGAATAAGGTGTCCAGCTTATTCGCCTGTAAATTATTGAGCTGCCAAATTGTCATTGCTTTTATGCGTTTGGGCGTTGATTTTATAGGCCTGTAAAGCTGTAATTGAATCACCCTTGTTCACAGGTTGCGATCTCCTGCTAAAGGTCAGTATAATTCAAAGGCTACAAATTATTCGTTGTATTGTAACCTTGATTGCATCATATAATGATTTTATCATTGTGCACCTTGTGCTGTTGACAAGGTCCCGCTTTAGATCCATATCCATGGAATTGAAGCCATGCCTTGTGGCAAGTTGTTTCCTTTTTGGAGAGCACCACTGTAGGCTAGACGGGTAACTTGTGATGTCTATCTTCAAAAGATGATCGCATAGGTGATTTATCGTCAAAGAAGTCGAGGAATCTTTATATCACAATGGACGCTCAGCTTACCCTATACAAGTATATGGTTTAGATCTTTCATTTACTCTTAAGACGGATATACACATCTTAAGGAAGACCCATTGATAAGAAATAGGGGGAAAGATGGAAGACAAAGATGGTAAGATGGGGCGGGTTATAGGATTATCCGAGTTATTAAAGTGGTAAGATGGAAGATGAGACGGTCCATATATATACTCCCTTTTAGTCACTTATTTATTTTCTTTCCTTTTTACACAAAAATTAAGGAAATGTACAATTCTACCGACAAATGAATTACTCCACAGAAGGTAAAGAGGGAAGAAATGAGCGACTAATAGGAGGATCAGGATAGGTGTAGTTGTTGGTTTGGGAATAGAAAATTGGGATTTGGGAGTAAGTAAGTAAGTGAGAGAAAGTAGGGTATAAAAGGGGAGTAATAATTAGGTTGAATATTTGAAAGCAAAGTATCTGTCTGGTATTGAATTGAATTAATAATCATAATCTGTATTATCAAGAAGACGAAGAGAGAGAGAGAGAGAGAGAGAGTGATTAAGCTTAAGGATGAGTAGTAGGAATAGCAACAATAAGAGAGGGAAAGAGGAGGAGGACGAAGAAGAAATGCGAGGAGGAGGAGTTGTTAAGCGGCAAAAGCAAGAAGAAGAAGAAGAAGAAGAAGAAGAGAAAGAGAAATTCGAGAATGCACTTCTTCCACTTGCTTCGTACGACGACGAGGAATATGAAGTTGAGGAGGAGAAGAGGCGTCTCGAAGCTACTCTCCGCCCCGGCATTAATATTAATAATAATAATAATAATAATAATGATGACGATGATGATGATGATGATGATGATGATGAGGTGTCTGGTCAATCCAGCACCCGGTCTGTTCAGATTCGCAAGGATTGTCCTTATCTCGACACCGTTAATCGCCAGGTTTGTAATATCAATATGGGATTACTACTACACAATAATATAATATGCTTCCTTGCTTGCTTGCTTGCTTTGTAATTCCTTTCCTGTTTGTTTGTTTCAATTAATAATTAGGTTCTGGACTTTGATTTTGAGAAGTTCTGCTCAGTATCTTTGACTAATTTGAACGTCTACGCATGCTTGGTTTGTGGGAAATACTACCAAGGTAGAGGCCCTAAATCCCATGCTTACACACATAGCTTGGAAGCTGCCCACCATGTCTACATCAACTTACGAACCGAGAAGGTTTACTGTCTTCCTGATGGTTATGAGATCAATGATCCTTCTTTGGATGACATTCGCCACGTTTTAAATCCCAGGTACCACTACTCATCCTACCTAACCTACCATCTCTTTCCTTTCCTTTCAACTCATTCTCATTCTCATTCTCATCCAGGTTTAGTCGTCCTCAACTTCAACACCTAGATAAAACCAAGCTGTGGGCCAGGGCTCTTGATGGCTCTGATTACCTCCCTGGATTGGTATTTTATTCATACACTTTCTACCCCACTATATATATATCCACTCTTTCATTTAACTGCACCATTTCTTTCATTCAGGTCGGACTCAACAACATCAAGGAGACTGAATTTGTTAACGTTACAATTCAATCTCTCATGAGGGTCACTCCCTTGAGAAATTTTTTCCTCATCCCAGACAACTACCAACACTCTAAATCTCCCCTTGTTCATCGTTTTGGTGACCTCACTCGAAAAATATGGCACTCCAGAAATTTCAAGGGACAGGTATATCATTTCCACATGTTCCGTTACAAGATATTCAATTCTGCACTCTGTATTTATCTCATGCTTAAAATACTAATCCCTAGGCTCACTAAGACACTACCAAAAACGCCTCCGACACCCTAAGTCTGCTTTATTTTGCGTAAGCCACACCGACCGAGGCTCACACCTGTTCAGAGTCCATCATTTGTATTCTACTTTGTTTACTATGCCCTTCCCTTGCCTTGTTAAACCTCTTTATAAACTAAAATTAGGGTTTTCTTTATCTGACCAGGGCTCTTCACCTCACACCTCTCGCCTCGTGCTTTTGCCGCCTTGCGTATTTTAAAATAAAGTTACTAATGCTGATAACTTTGTTACAGGTGAGCCCCCATGAGTTTTTGCAAGCTGTGATGAAAGCCAGTAAAAAACGGTTTCGCATTGGCGCGCAATCTGACCCCGTTGAGTTTGTCTCCTGGCTTCTTAATACACTTCATGCGGATCTCAGAAGCTCTAAGAAAAACACAAGCATTATTTATCAATGTTTTCAGGTAACTTTCTGCCTCTGTATTCTGCACAATTCCTTATTCTAAGTTTTATATGCTAGTGTGTCAGTCATGTTTTGTTCTTAGCTGTTTATTCCAAACAGGGAGAACTGGAGGTAGTAAAAGAGGTACAAAACAAAGGTCTCATTGGGCGAAAAGAAACTGATAATCAAAGTCAAGATGCAGCTACAAATGGTGTTGTCAAAGAAATCTCCAGGATGCCATTTTTAATGCTTGGGCTTGATTTGCCGCCTCCACCGCTTTTCAAGGACGTGATGGAGAAAAATATTATCCCTCAGGTATGTCGGCTGCTCATGTGCTCTCAGTGTACATAGCTGATAGTTGCTGACGTGGACTTCTTAATACACCTTCAACTATAAGATGAGCCTTTCCAATTTTAGACCTTTAAAAACAGGACCTTAGTGGTTGGGGTTGGGGTAGACGTATAGTGCGCTTCGTAATATGTTCTGCAGTTGTAGATTTTTAAAATTCATGACAAGTTGACAACTTAACTAGCAAAGCCAAAATTGTGCTGTACTATGGCCAGGTCTCTATTTATTTGCTGTTCTCTTCTTCTGCTTTACCTATTCGAAGCTTATACCTCCTCTAAAGGCTTGTTATTACAAGTATATTGATGTATTTTAAGGGTGTCCTTGATTTTGCTTGACCTTTTGAAGCTTACCCATCCCCCTATGCTTTGTTTGGATCATGGTATAAAATCTCGGCCGAGACGTATCGGTATCGGTGGCGGCCGATACGAGATATCTCGAGATGTAACGGGTAAATTAAAAATAGGAAAGTATCGCCAAGACAACCGATTTATAAAGTGTATCGGCCAACTCGGCCCGATATGGCCTGCGATGAACCCGATATGAACGAGTTATAACTTGTACCAGCCAAATTTTTTAATTGAAAGCTCTTACAAATTGTATAGCATTGGTCAAATAATTATTCTAAATAGAATTAATCTTAACTTTATATGAAGCAGTCAATAGATGATAAAATATCTACAAAAGCTTGTTTGGATACAAAAAATGGAGGGAAGGGAAAGGAAAGGAAGGGGAGGGGAAAAGGAGAGTGGATGTTTCCCTCCAAATCTTTTCTTTGTTGGAGGGGAAATAATTTGCCTTAGAGGATTTTACCTTCCCTCCAAATCCTTCCATCTCCATTTTTCTATCTAAAGAAAGGAATTGGTCTCCCTCCCTTTCTCTCCCCTCCCTTTCTCTCCAAATTCCCCTACCTAAACAATGGGTTAAGAATAAGTTGCAAGGATATTGATTTATCGGAAATAGGAGTTGCGTCATCATTTCATTACCATAGATCAGATAGGAGGATTTCAGTTGGAAGATGCTGCTTGTATTTTGTTGCTTCTTCTTGATAAATCAACTTCTATTATAAAATTTTCCAATTGAGATTTTCTTTTCTTTTACATTTGTATCAGTGTGTTCGCTTTCTTTTACCCTGTTCGACACTGGCTGTCCATGAAATTTGGTTGATGTGGATGGTCTTCGTATATTTTTGAGTGTTTCTTGTTATGGCATTCTTCCTCTCATCTCTTTCCTGTAATTTTATTAAGAAATCATCTAATCTGGTTCTGCTTCTCCCCCTCCCATTGCTCAATATAGGTACCACTTTTCAACATTTTGAAGAAATTTGATGGGGAGACTATAACAGAAGTTGTGCGTCCTCAATTAGCAAGGATGAGATATCGTGTCACCAGATTGCCTCCCTATCTTATTTTGCACATGCGTCGCTTTACAAAGAACAATTTCTTTGTTGAAAAGAATCCCACTCTGGGTAAGTATTATTTCTGTGATCTTTGCTTGCACGATAGGAACTTGTTCTGTTAGAATGTGGCAGCTGCAAAATGTTGAGAGTAGTAAACTTAGAATCCTTGTCGTTAATTTTGGTTTAGCAGATGCTAACACTACTTTGATAGGCATGCTAATTGACCATCTAAATTATCTTTCTATGCTTTGTCAGCCACCATACATAGTTTTCATTTATTTGACGATAAGTTTTGTGGTTTGTATGTTAATATAATTGATATCAGGACCTGCTTGTCATTAACTTTTCAAATGTTTTGTTTTAGTAAATTTTCCTGTGAAGAACCTGGAACTGAAGGACTACATTCCTCTGCCAACACCAAAAGAGGGAGAAAAATGGCGCTCAAAGTACGATTTGATTGCAAACATTGTTCACGAAGGCAAGCCTAGTGAAGGAACATACAGAGCGTTTGTCCAGAGGAAGTCAGAGGAACTATGGTATCTCTTTCTTTTGTTCTTTGTTTTATTCAGGATTAGCTGATTAGCGTGTATTCTTATGTAATTTAGCTGATACTGTATATATAGGTACGAGGTTCAGGATTTGCACGTCTCAGAGACGCTCCCACAGATGGTTGCCCTTTCTGAGGCATACATGCAGGTGTATGAGCTGCAGCAGCAACCGTGATCTTCTGGGTACGGCTAGCATTATTGCAGGCCTGCATTAATCTAATCTCTGTGTTTAATTTTTCATTAGTTGCCTGGTGCCTTAGCTGTACACATTTTTGTTCTCGCTCTATCTAAAAACCTTGTAATATTCGATGTTCGAACTAGTGTGTGCTTTTGACAGCTTATGGTACGACGAGAACATTTTAAATATATATGCATGGAGTAATGGACTACCACTCCATTTTCTGAGGCTTTTGTTGGGGAATATATTTCAATTCATACCTTTTTTGGCGGCTAAAACTGTTTTCATATTGCTTTTGGTTTACAACTGAAAGCATAACCCAAAAGAAAGATAGAACTCTATTTGTACTACCTTTAGCCTGTTTCCCAACTGTCATTCTGTTAGAAAGCTGAATTGTCGACTGTGATACTGAGCTCGGGATACTGCTCGAGTCGTGATTCCCTATATTGATAAAAGACTGATATAACCACGTAAACAATAAGATTAACTGCAGCTAAAACAGCCAAAACCCAGTAAAAGTTGTCCAAACGGCCCTGGTTCAATGTGCTCTGAAACCAATTAGGCCCGCTTGCCTTCTCACTAATCACCCTGACAACCTGAACCAAAATCGGGCTCACGAGAAACCCAAGCCCAAAGAACCCAATTGTAATACTCCGTATAACTGAAGTACTTCATCATGGACATTGGACCTTGATCAAGTATAAAGCAACTAGACACCACGGAATAAATCCCTTCAGAACCTGCTAGTAAAATGAATTGGGGTAAAATTGAGAATACGTTCATAGGCACTCTTTCGTCTGGCTTATCCATTAACCCACGGCTCTTTACAATATCCAGTCTTTTGGACTCGACACTGGATGCCGTGATGCAACATAGAATAGAGAATAGCATGGACAAAGCAATCCCGACTCTAGGAAGATGCCGGTTGCTCCCAAATAACTGAGATAAGGAGAATATTCAAAGGAATATAATGTTAAAAACCCACCTAAATTGCGCATAGAGCCATAGAAAGAGCACCAAAGGCATTCTACGCCGTCCGGACTTGTGGTTCATCGTGTTGGCTTGCTCAACAAAGTAGGAAGCACTTAAGGAGGATATTACACCACACATTATGAGGGTCATTAGTATTGGAAGTGTACGTATGAACGTCTTGGTTTCTTCTACTTCTGTCACTCTGCATAGTCTCCATTTGTTTTCGATTTGTTGTGGTAGTGGTGGACTTTGTAGTACTATGGCAGCCTTGTCAAGGAACCTAGATCAAGTCCAGATAAAAAATAAAATAATCATAACAAATGCTCAAATGACCCGTTTAGCACGTCGAAGTAGATTACCCAAGGTCGTCTGTGTGAGGCAATAAGGCAGATGCAGCAAGACCCTGGTTCTCATGTAGCATATCTGCATTTATTGGTCTCTTAACGAAAATCTTGGAGGAAGCCGCAAAGAGAACACAAAATAGAGGTGTGAGACTGCTTCCTTGTGGTCCAGCATAGTTGTACTGACAAACCCTGATTAGCAGAACAAGTGAAATCGCACCAAAAAGGGCAGAAATCCCGAACAGCTCATGCCATGACTTAACAAATGAAACTACGAGAAGAGCGACCACCCCATCAAGTTAACTCGACATTTGAAACAGCAGCAGAGACAATGGAGGATGTTGCAATAACAGTCGACTCCATTGTTGGCTTGCTGAGCTGCAAATGGACGACATGACTGTCTGATCCTGAAATTATAGGCAGACAGGGATTTTTATGTTAATAAGTTCTAGACTCTAAATCATGAGTACACTTCCACAACTGCCATCGTCAGCTAATCTAGTTGACAGTTTAAATTGTTGGAATGGTTTCTGAGACAGTGCACACAAGGATTAATGGAATGTGACAATATTCTGTATCTATAAAGAGAATTTCAAAGAAGTTTGATAGCCTTAGCCATGAAACAATGTACATGTATATGACTCTTACATTCTGAGATCATCCAAGCTGTTACCTTCTACCGGAGAAAAATATAATTGCAGACAAGTGTACATCATGTTATTTACAGTTCCTCCTGTACAAATCCAACATTAATGAAAGAATAAACAGGCGGGTGAAGTTACATTCATTCTTTGGACGTTTTTGCAAAAATAATGCCCATCTGATTTAAGAAAGTAGCAACTAATAGCTCCACAAAATTCAAATCTCTTCAACTAGGGCATAAGATCGTAACAAGGATCATTTCTCTCAAGATCTTTGCGTTTCCCAAAAATACTCTGCAATCTACATGACTGTTTTAAGATCAATTGGTAAATAGTAGGCTCGTTCCATGCTACAAGAGAAAATGGGTCCCCATATTCATTCATGTCTTCAACCAGCAATTGCCATATCATGGCCCCTCCACCAGCTTGGCCTTTTTTCGCGGACTCGAATATTTTGTCATATACAGTTGTGAACATAGATTTCCGATTGTATATTCCTTGACCTTTGACATCCGTTCGACAGCCAACTTCGGTAAACACAACAGGTTTCTTCAGTATGTTCTCTGCATCACTGATATGAGAATCCATCCATTTTGATACGAAGTTCATCTTTTCAGTGTCGTTTGCAAGCGGCATCCTACAAGTTGACAGAAAAACCAAGTCAGATATCAACAGAAAACATTACCTAGCTGCTCAGCCTCAAAGTATCCTCTACCAATAAGAGTAAAATCTTGACAAAAAATAAGGCGAACCAAGCTTGAATCCTTGACAAAAAAAATTATGGAGGGCCCAATCTTAAACATACACAGTATAATTTCTACAAAACTTAAAATTTAGGGGTGGTCAGGGTGTCAGGCCCTGGTCTCCCTTCTAACTGTTCTAATTACGATATACATACCCAGTCTTAAACTTACATAGTATAACTATGGAAGGCCCAGTCTTAAACTTACTGAAATGGCTTCATATACCAAGAGCTTAGACCATAATCATCTGGTGACAGTTGGCCTTGAAGGGTTTATGGTCCCACAGTTGTGGAAAAGTCGAAAGTAAAATTTTGACGGGTCTTAAACCTGTGTCAACAACATAAATAGGTTGTTCTGGTCTTCTGGATGACCCATAATAAAAACTGAAGCCGATATCACATTGGATTGTCGTAACTTCTCAAGTAGACGAAGAGTGGACAGTTTTATAGTCATTTTTTTTATTCCAACATAGTCTAGAACCGGAGAAGATCGAGTCTTCGATTCCACTCGTAATGGAAAATAAACCAAACCACATAAATTACTGAAAGTTGTCAAGAAAGCAATAATCACTGACATGCTCAAATTCATCAGATGGATCAGACTGTCAAAAGCCCCAAATTGTTTTCGGATATGTAAGAACAAGACCGATGTCCAATATTGCACAAACTAACCAGGGATCAGAGATACTAAACTAATAACTCATGGCTCATGCTACTAAGAGAATTAAAAAAATCCCGAGTACAACGTCCCAATTCCACAAACTTGGAATTTGGTACACACTGGGAATGGGAGACGGATTAAGAATCAGATCACACACATTAACTTATGGAGAGAAATTGTTGGTCTGTCAAAAAATAACTAATTTCAGTTTGTGCGTATTACCGTATCTACTCAAGCACTAAAGACATAGTACAAGTCTCATAATGAATAATCAAACGAACAAACTAACCAGCTGTCTGGATACAAATGAACTGAAGCAAAGTCAATGCCCTCAATAGCTGAATTCTGTATGAAGTCGGTACCCAGTAAAGCAGCCCATTCTCCAGGATTTACTTCCGACTTTTCCACAACTGTGGGGCCATAAAACCCTTCAAGGCCAACTGTCACCAGATGATTTTGGTCTAAGCTCTTGGTATATGAAGCCATTTCAGTAATCCAAGCCTAACCTCAAACGAGCAGAGACACACAAAAAATCAGTGAAAGAGAATGTACGCATACAGTATCAATGAATCCATAAGACAAAGCATAAACAGGTACAATCATTGACATACTTGCTTAGAGATTTATAACAAAAACTATATTAAAGAGTATGTGACGGTGAAACAGTGGTTTCAAGAGGCCTCAAACTATTTATAGGTCCCATAAAAAACACCGGGCTACCTAGTGACCAAGACTCAACAAGGGACAATTTCAGGCAGCCACCGAGCTAGGTAACATGTAATTGTGAACCGAATAGCCAACAGAGAAAACCAATGTTTGCCACTGCTCTTAATTCAAAATCATAGACACCACTTCATGACTCTTGGTGATCGGATCATACATAGAGCCAGCAACACCACACAAATTCTTACTATAGAAAAGAAAGAAGTGGACGAGTCCTCATCAATCGAAAAAGAGTGATGGAGGGTACCATACAAATTAAGTAATTAAACAACACATATCAAACATAGAGAGTTTTGAAGGTTGAAAAGTAATTACAAATTTACAAGAAATACGCATAGAAACGCAAGCATATGCTTACCTGAAGAATGGAAGAGGACGAATTAGAATCACATCGTGGTTCATTTATAAGTTCCCATGCAAATATAGCAGGTTCCTCAGAATATCTAACTCCACTCAAAGAGTTCTTTCTCGTTAAAATAGCCTAAGACATGCAGAAAAGAAGCAAGAGGTAAATATATACAATAGTGACTTAGAAAATCAATAATGCCCCATAATCTAAGAGAATAAAAATGAATTAGAAAGCACCCATATCCTGACTTAAGGAAAAAAAAAAACATCCCTTGAAACTTAGCAAGGAGATTCATAATCTCAAGTACCTTGATGTACGCCTTATAATAACCCTTAATTGTTGAATCTGAAAAGAATGGGTCAGCTGAGGATGAGATGTTGACTCCAGCTTCCTGTGCCCACTTTACATACTGTTCTTTTCCACCAAATACACTCAAATTGTTCACTAGGCTGAGTATTAATCTTATACCATTCTTCCTCGCTTCAACTATCTCATAATCTAATTCCTGTGACGGTGACATATAACAAAGCATATTGATCAGACATATAAAATATGAGCGTATAAATTCAATGCAAAGACACGGCTACATTTAAAATCACAACTATCAACATAGTAACGGGAGCAGCATGTGCAAAGCATGCGCACTGTCTATCATCAATGCATCACAGTGTTGTGGTTTGACCGTTTGAGCTAACTAATTGGATATAAATATAATAGTTGGGCTCAACCATCACCTTAAAGTTTTGTTTGAGATGGGTCATCTATCACTAATTACATGCTTCAAGTTTAAGTCTGTGGAATGGTGTCAACTGTCACATCCTCATGCAACAAGAGTACGAAGCACATAGGATGATCACGCCCTTTGACCAAATACAGGCATTGCCCCACCTTTTTCCCCTTAAACCAAAGCAAACATCTTTCAATATATCAATATTGACAACATTGGCAGTCGCAAATTCATACTGCAAAGTGAGTGGCCGGGGCAAATTCATTTTACATCTTAAGGCTATCTGCATGTTCAGCACCCCGAATGCAGGCAGCGGCAAATTCATAATGGAAAGTTAGTGTCGTTTTTTAAATCTACCTAAAAGCCGCATTTGGAGCCAGGTCTACATAAAACACATCCATAAAAAAAGGCATTAGAAGGCACAAACCCAGGTAGCCAACTCCTCATTTCCTACAACATAAATGAATGAAGTTGAGGTCTGAAGCCAACCCATCGACACAAAGAAGTCATAGATCACATCAATACAAACAATCAATGAATGGATATTCTTCAGATCCGAAAGCAGATCAAGAGAAATAAGAAACTGGATCAGACATAATAACTCATAAAAGAAACAACCTTGTTACCAAAAACACAGAATAAAACATAAGTAAAAGAACCTTAAGAGCTTTTTGATTGAAGACAGCAGGAGAAATCTGTAAGGAGTTAGGACCAGGACCATCACTGAAAGCCCAAGTCCTGCAGACATTCAAACCCAATTGAGAAGCTTTCTTGAACAACCTTGAGACAGTATCTCTAGAAGGAGCCTCGAACAACCAGTAGGAATTCCAACCATTAACGTAGAAGGGTGATTTAGTAGTCTGAAGATCGGGCATATTCCTTGAATCGGTGAGAGTAAAGTGAGTGGAGTCAACCCCAACAAAAGGCATGTTTTTCTGCCATAAAACAAAGGTGAAATCAAGATGTTGATCAAAGCTAAAGTAAAGTATGGTGGCTGTAACAGTGATTCCTATAAATGGGTACAAATATTTCTCTCTGTATCCTCCTGAGCTCATCATCCTCGATTTCTTGTTTCTTTTTCTTCAACTAATTAAAAAGTATGCATTTTTATACCAATACGCTGCACCGGCTGCTGACTGCTCAACTGCTCAACTGCTCATGCCAGTCAACGCGCCATTTTCAATGTCGGTGTGTTTGGTACCTATGTTTGTTTCTTGCTCCTTTTCTGTTTTTGCCAACCACCAATTGCTTTCCTTTCATTGAGACAACAATTCACCGAGACACTTAAAATGAATATGTCAATAATGGACCGGGATGGAGGGAGTAGTTGAATTTGGAAGATTCTCCCATTTACAATTTATAAAAACATTTTATTTTCTTTTTCCACTTTTAATACACTTTTATTTATTTATTTATTTATTTATTTATTTATTAATATATCACAAAATAGGAGTACTTTTTAGGTAGAATGATATACACTTGTAAAATAGGTTGGTGCAATATATTACACGGTAATAAACAATGGTATTGGTATTGGTATTGGTATTGGTGAGCTTTTATTTGATGCTCAAAAGTTTGGATCATTATTTGTGAAATGGGCAATACATGGTATTTGTATTGTGTTTTTATAGATTATATAAGTAAGTAGGGTTATTTAACTCGACACAATTATTAATCGTAGTTGAACAGTCTTAAATATTGATTGAGCGACATGTATGCATTAGTGAGAACTACTGGTGCCTCTAAACCCATACAAGTAGACTCCATAGCCCAATATATTTGGATACAATAAAAGTAGGATGACGTCCGCAGTGGATGAAGCTGAGGCGCGACGAAGACGATCATCTGATTTGGATTCATTGTGTGTCCTCTCTTGTTCAATTCCCTACTGCTAAATGTAAACAAACAAAGAGGGCTTATACTTAAGAAACAGAAGATGAATGAGACTATACAAAGGCACAAAGTGTACCATGTCTTGTTACAATTTAATGCTATAATTAATTAATTTCTTGATTATTTTGGTCATATAAGGATATTCTATATGAAGAGCTTGGATCAGTCAGCTTTTTCCTTGGATCATCCCCACTGGTGTTTATACTCATTTGAGTTATAATTACCGCGTCTATGATGAAGCACTTATCTCCTTCGTTCGGTCTCCTTTTTCTTCTTTTCCATGTGTTTCAGGTGTAATTGATGAGGTGTTTTCATTCATTCATTCGTTGCTAATTTACAAAGAGCTCACATTTGAAGGGCCAAAATTACTGTACTTTATATATAGATAATAATAATAATAATAAAGTTGTCAAGTACGTTTTTATTATACTTCGGATGTTTTTATGGGGAGCAAAATTTAATTTTGGCAACATATTTATGCATAGATAATCCCATGTTTGTCGAAAGCTTCGGGCAATTGAAGTAAAACCAACACTTGAAGCAATTCAAGTATATATATAGTGCCTTCAACAAAATTGGCTAAACGTGAGTGATTATCACAAATACAGGTCATTCTTTTGTGGTCTCAGAAGATGATTACCATAAATAAAGGCCATTTAAAAGAGCAATACTGTGAAGATGATGAAACAAATGAGCATAATAACGGATCCACAGATGCGGGTTGAAGATGAAAGAGCAGAGGGTTGCGGGGCCAAGAAAGCAGCATTCTTTGTTGTTGTTGTTGTTGTTGTTGTTGAGGGATGAAGAGATTGGTAGTAAGTGGCGGCAGCAGTTTTGGAGTTGACCTCCACAGGAAGCTTTAAACCTTGCTTGCAGCTCTCAATGTTGCTACTTGCAAAGTATCGATGTCCTTCTGCTTGAAGCGATACCTTGTGAATGCCTTGAGTGAACATGAGTATGTGGTTTCTCAAGTCACAAGAAGAAATGGGTAGGGTGGGACAACATACAGAGGAAGTCCCCAACAGTGAAAGTTCGAGCAGCGGCCCATGAAGCAATATTGGAAGTGAGATTCCAACCGCGATCATCTCCTACGACATGGTGAACCTGGGCTTCGGTCTCTTTCCATCCATGCACAAAGAGCAGCACCAGCACCACTAGCACCATAAGGTTATTTTTTGCATTCTCCATTTTCTCCCAAATGAATAAACAAGATAAACTTAGCAAAGTGGAATACTAATGAATAATCAATAATGGTTATGATTTTATAACCAACACTCTCATTCTTACTTACACACTTACACATAAACTTTACTCTCTTAAGGTATAGCTAAACCACACTCATCTTGAACAAAAGAAAGGGTATTTCAAAGAAACTTCCTAACTGAAACAAGACTCGTTCATTTTAACTTTGTTGCAATAATACTCCGTATTTATATATATTTTATATTGTATTTATATTGGCCCTTCCTATTATGTGAGTTGTGTTATGCGATAGCGAGTCTCCCATAAAACGGCCCCTCTTGACCTCTCGTATAGTCGTAACTCGTAAGTACAAGTGTACATCCGCGTTTTATCAACTTGTGCCTCCTATGTCCTATCTTGTAAACAAATGTGTTAGTAATAAGGCTGTCTAAGAAGTGGGGGATTCATGAGGCTCTTAAAATCGGGACCCATAACATAAAAGAACCGTAAAATCTTCGGTATTTATTAATTCCTTGTAAAGAAAAATTGTACTGACTATCGCTTTGTACGAAATATATAATGCACCTATTTATATTTTCGGGGCCTCATTTGAACATTTTGGAACATGGTCTCTCAAACCCATTAGATGGTCTTGTGTGTTACTTTAATTATCTCAAGGATTAGTTATTGATTGTTCATTAAAAATCTTTATGCTATAATTTCGACCTTAAAACCATTTGTCTAAGGAGATATATAAAATTGTCATAGATGTCACTGTATTGCAATTTGCAAACGCAAATTCATCAAGGGGAGAAGGGACTTTGGTGGCCGCGTGCATCACCGCTTATTCACCACCTACCACTCTACGTCTCTAACTCTCTACCAGTACCATTCTTGCATGCTTTTGCCCTTTACCTACACGTTTTCTTTAACATTTACATTTACCTGGGCAAGTTGCATTTATAGGAAATCATAAACCAAATTAATAGCTGATTTCAGAGGTGATTCTAGGGAATCATGTTGCCGAGCTGGGATAGACACATACCAGGTTAACCCAACGCAGTCATGCTCTCAGGCAGTGGATATGAAGCAGCAATGGAGCTGAAAGTAAAGCAAGGAAGAACCCTTTTACAATCCAAATAATCATGTTTGACCATGTCGTCTGTAAGAAACATCCAATCATAGTAGGCAGAAATGGCCCCCTTAACCACATATCTAAATCTACTAGTACACCTCATAACTGTATCTCAAACCACTATATTACATGTGTATTCCTTATGTTATAACCCTACACAGATTCTTACATCAGACATATAGCCTCCAGAAGAATAGCAATGATCCCAGGAAAAACCAACGAGTAAATGATGGTCCTTCTTCCGCGCCATGTGGGACTCGAAGAGGTATCAGAGTCTGCCACACCGACAAGGAATCGACATTGACCGACCGAGGGATCCAGAAAAGTAATCATACCAAGACCATCAAAATCACAGCTTACCGCATCTTGTTTCCGGAGTTGATAATAGCTATTGAATGCATAAGACACATTTTCTTTCAAACCAATTCCATAACATGAACTCCCATAGCTTAGTGTAGTACAGTCGGCGACAGTACAAGCAAGTTTAAAGTGGTTTGCCACACTCGAGAGGTCCTTTGCTGGGTTTGCGACACACCATCTAGACGGCAGATACTCAACATTTCTAGCATTCTTCAACATGTTACTACCCAACCCAAGGTTGAGTGCATATTTGGCCTGCCCGTCAAAAGAGAATATGCCCCAATGGCGTTCGAAGTTTCCTGGTAGTGTGTCCTTTGCAGCTTCGTCGAGTAGGCCAAAAAGATAGACATCGAGAGGAGGAGAGCCGGGTCTCAAGGGAGTTCCCTTGTTGCTAAGTAGATGATTTACAAGGCCTTGATTGAAAGCCCTGGCAGCAGTAAGATTGGCGGATATGGCTCCATCGGTGGGCCAACCCACCTCTCCGATGACTATAGGCATCTGACCATACCCAATTCTGTCAAGTGCAGCCACTAGAGTGTCATAGTTTCCATCAAAAGCGTTGTAGTAGACATTGGGTCCATCCATTAGCGGGTGGTTTGTCCCTCCAAAAAAGGCATAGTCTTGAGGGAAATCGGAGTTTCCATAAAGACTTAGAAAGGGGTAAATGTTGACCACAAATGGAGATCCGTTGGAATTAAGGAAGGATAGAAGCTGAGTGATGATTGGAGTGAGGTCAGTGCGAAAGGCGCCCTGTGAAGGGAGAGAAGACTGATATGCATCTGCATTGCAAGGGACAACCAGTTTGACCGAGCGTGCAAGGTTGGCTTTAATTAATGATTGCTGCAAGTTGACGAGTGCGGGCATAACATAAGACTGAAACTGGGCGGCATAACTAGTTAGGAAGGGTTCATTCCCAACTGCGACGTATCTGGAAAGGAATGCAAGCATTTTTGAGTGACGTCAGAATTCATATGAGCATAGGAAGCATAAAAGTAAGCGAGCAAAGTGAAGCATATATAGTTAGTAAAGTAGAGAAGGAAAACCTGATGTCGGGTTGAGGATGAGCTCGGAAGTGACGAGTGAGATTGGCGGAGACCCATGAATCGGCGGCAGATGTTGAGGTTGAGAGTAGTTGCAGCATGTGGTTTGGGATACCCAGCATTAGCTGAATGTGGGTCCCCCTTATTGCCTCCACTATACTAGGGTCCGCATCGAACAGCTTGACCTTTGATATACGGTTCTGGAGTAGCAGATCCACCACCGTCTCCGGCGACATACGGTGGTCTGACAGCGTCCCCCAGTTAACTCCTATTCCCGATTCCACCCCTTTGACTGCTATTAATACTATTATTACTGTTACTACGATTATCACTCTCAGCTTTGGTGCTTTCCAAACTTGATTCATTACTCACCCACTGCTAGTCTGCTACTACCAGTCTACCAGGGCAGGCAACTATGAAAGTATGAATGAACGCCTTTTGTTTCTGTTTGTTTGTTTTAAAAATGACAAATGTACCCCTATTTTTATTAATATCAATTAGAGGGGGGGGGCAATTTGGACATTTCAAACCCAGAAAGGAAGGAAGGAAGGAACTCAGGAAGAACATAGAGAGTAAATGAGGTCTCATTGGTTTGGATTAGAAGTTGGGAGAATGATGTGATGAGATTAACACAAATAGCGAGACCTGTGATTATACTCTCCCTCTCGGTTTTAACCTCGCTCCTTTTCATCCTCCTCACCCACCAAACACCTAACCAAAACCCCAACACCAACAACAACCTGATGGCGGCGTCGACTAGGAGCTTCGTATTATGGCTTCACGGCTTGGGTGATTCCGGACCTGCTAACGAACCTATCAAGTCCTTATTCACTTCACCCCAATTCAATTCCACCAAATGGTCTTTCCCGTCTGCTCCTTCCAATCCTGTGTCCTGCAACTGTAAGTCTCTAACTAACTATTTTTATGACTTTGACTTTAGGGAACCACCAATCATCATGCCTAATTAATCACTTTGTCTATTCATTCAACTCTTTTCTTTTTACACCTCTACATTTGTTGTTTTTAGTTATATTTCCCTCCTCAAATGAAAATGCCTTCTGCCACTTTTCTTGTAGATGGTGCTGTTATGCCCTCCTGGTTTGATATACATGAGATACCGCTCACCTCTGTAAGTTCTTTCTCATCTATTCCTCTTCATCACTTATAGTATGCTCATTACATTTGTTAATGGGGCTATGGGATTCCCTCTTTGTTCAAACTCCTAGTAGTCTTCTCTCACTCGTGTTTTATTTCCAAAACTTGTTTGCTTCTTCTGAATCTTAATAATACTCTAATTTATATGGAGTATATATCAAAATAAACAAAGGAAAACACCAAAACCAAGTTCAAGAGAACACATCATTGCTGCTTTTGTAATGTGCCACTTTCCTCTCCTATGTTTTGTGATTATATGTTTCTGCATTAACTACTTTGTGTGTCCGATACAATTTATAAGTCACTAACTCACTATGACTACTGAATATAAACCAAAATAACTCAATGACCTGTGTTCTCATCCTTGTATGTGAAATAGAAATCATATCATTCGATGCAATTCTTATCTCATATTCATTGTGTCATCTAAAAACAACCTCTGTGCATCGTCAACAGTTAATTTCGAGATAAGGTTGTGTAACTCAACCCCCTGTTTCATATACCCATAGGTGGGAGCCTTTGAAGCACTAGGGTAACAATTTATGTGTTGTTCGGCACTAACTAGGAAAAGACCAAAAATGTCATGTTCAAGATCGGATTCAGAATTGTTTGCCGTAAAATATGATGGACACAGTTGGGCTACGTGTTGTTGATAGAGTGATGTTATGTTTGATGTTCAGGCTCTGTGTTAGCCATGGCAAAGCATATGCTTGTCTCACCTTTAAGCTTTAACCATAGTCGTCACACCTTTAGAATAGAGATCACACTTATTGAGTTGTATTTAGATTGTGTAGGACAATGACACTAGCCCTATGGTCCTTTGTGGCAGAAACATATCTTACAAATGCTTGATGTCTTTCCTACTCATTCGCGTGTTTTTGTGTTGTATGTTCTGTCAGCACACCCCGAAAGATGAGGCTTCATTGATGAAAGCAGTAAAAAATGTCCACGCTATGATAGACAAGGAGGTTGCGGCAGGCGTCAGTCCTGATAATATATTTGTGTGTGGATTTAGTCAAGGAGGTATCTCTCACTGCCCCTCACCTCGAGGAAAAAATAGTTTTACTCTCGAATCTGCCAGTAATACTGCTTGGGATTTGTAAAAATTGAGGTCAACTGTGCAGGAGCCTTGACCTTGGCAAGCGTACTTTTGTATCCAAAGACATTAGGAGGTGGTGCAGTCTTCAGTGGATGGGTTCCTTTTAACCATTCCATGGCTGAAAAGTTTCCCGAAGATGCGAAGAAGGTACGAGTTATCTCAAATACCAATGGTTTTGTGCTTGTATCTGCCTGTGGGTCGACTTAGAAAGCTTGCTTTCTAAACATCAATGCTTGTTAAAAGCTAATCATGCATAATGCATTACACATTTATACTCTTATGCCACCCGGTCTTAGTTGTATGTGTAAGACTTGTTACTTGTGTAAAATGCACTGGTTTTCTGCTTAACATCTATTGTCAAATGTCATACTAATGTCGAACTGTTGGACATGGATACACGAGTTAATACAGAAAGTTCGAACAACATACGTTGCACTGCTACTTCTTACAAGGTATTTTCCAGTGTCTTGATGAACACTTATGTTGGCTTGGCGTGGTACATAGAAAGCACGTTAGGGTGGGGTTGTGGTGGTTGGGGGACAGCAAGGGCCATCTTTTTTAACACGTGAGCGCATAAAACCTATTATATGTTGATTCAGAGTAGTTGCCAACGACAACATTACCCCAGCTCCTCGAGGTTCCCACAAATAGAGGGGTAAGGGGTTCGTTCAGAAACACGGTCTTCAGTCTTACCCCCGTATTTGTTAAGGGCACAAAAAAATGTATTTCTATATAACCCATTTATAAAATGAAAATTGTGTAGAGAAGTGCATAAGCTGAGCTAGTTTGTTGAGAAAGTGTATTTCTATATAACCCATTTATACTCTTATACCTTTCCCAGACGCCGATTTTATGGTCACATGGAATGTCGGATCCAACAGTGTTGTTTGAGGCTGGACAAGAAGGGCCTCCCTTCCTTGAGAGGGCTGGTATTAGTTGTGAGTTCAAGGTACTAACTCCATAATCTTACTATTCTTCAAATGACATGTACCAAGTAGTTTAAATTTATGGCTAGCATTAAGAAGAGGGTAATTAAAATGGCAGGCGTATCCTGGTCTAGGACATACTATAAGTACAGAGGAATTGAAGAATCTTGAAGCATGGATCAAGTCGCGTTTAACAAGCTCGTCTTAGCCCCCTCTTTCAATTTCACATTGCGCCTGGCTTATCCTTGGTCTACGACAATTACAATGCTATTTGTTAGTATGAGCCCTGCCTCTTTCTATTTCTCGTTTTCAGCATTCTTGATCACCACTTTATGGTTTAAGTATAACTTTTGGGTCATTTTTTAAAATACAGTGCAACCAAAACAAGTTTTAGATGGAAGAATTATTTTCCCTGCCTTGCTTGTTTTTTGGTTTGGGACTTGATTCGTCTTGTAATTAACCTGGCATAGCTCCAGAATTCAGATGGGGCGACGAAACTCGTAAGCAATCGGGGCCCTGACTGTGGACTACAGATGTATTCCTGAGTCCTTGAGTGAAAAACAGTGACCCATGTTGGTAAGACTAGGGGACCTTGCAAGTTACAACATACAAGATGAAGTACAAGATACAATACAAGTAGTGCCACTTGAAACTTGAAAGTAGTAGCACGGTGAACGTGAGTCCTGTCATTAGACCCACCCAATAATAATACAGTGTCACCGCCTACTGCTATTCCTCTCCCAACAATAACATAAGTTACTTGTTGCATTATTGCCCTCAAAATCATTTAAGAAATATATTCTGGAGCTAATCACTACTTTTTTATTTACCTAATTTACATTCAAATCAAATGATGATCATTATTATTTGACTTGATAACTTATAATTTACACTATTTCTCTTTTATTGGAGACCACACGATGACGTTTTGTTACTGTTCAACGTTAGTTGCTTACTAAAAGCATAGAAAAGCGATAACGAAGTCGCTTTGGTAAAACCTCAACATTGACTGTGTTTGAGAAGAAGACGAGCAGTGACCAGTGACCACAAGTCCACAACCCAAGAGATACGATGGAAAGACGTGTGAGACATATTACACGGAACATTGTTCAACCTTGAACCATCCTACACTCCACTTTACAATTTGACCATTTCAACTATATCCTCTTCCCTTGTTTGCTGCTTATATTCTTTCTCCAATTGGTCTGAACTAATAAGACGAGATTTTGTAAGCACTTTACAGTTAAATGTAACCACTATTGAAAACAAGTTGATATAAGTTATGGTTACATTTTATCAAAAAATGGCAACATAATCCCGTCTTATTTTTCAGACCAATGTCATTTCCGTCTTATGTTTAAGACTACTAATTATTTCCTTAAACCTTTTTTATTTATTTATAATTATCTATGTTGAACTAGAAAATGACATGAGTGGACTTGGATATATTAAAGTGTTTCAATATGTTATAAATTAACATTTTCTTTTAATTAAATAATCTCAACCTAATTATTCATATGTTAACCATTTATCTATGAGACGACTCATATTAAATGGAGAGGATCTCGACTCTTATATATGTTTCTTAAATCCTAAGCTAAGGTTATGTATGTTGTGATCATTAAGTGATGATATATTGAGGTGGAGGTGGTAGATAAGAGACTAAGAGACTAAAAGTAGTTGTTGGCATGGTCTTATAATCCTCAACTAAATTAACTCCCACATCAATATTATCTACTCATCAACATACGACCAAGTAACCAACACAACAACCACAATGAAGAAACTCTATCGCAAAGGAACTGTCCACCCTTCTCCTTCTTCTCCTTGTTCTCCTTCATCTCCTTGTTCTCCTTCATCACCATCCCTGTCCCTCTCCTTCCTCCCGGCCGCGATCCTCACCCTCGCGGCTTCCCTTTCGGTCGACGATAAACAACTACTTGCATACTTACTATCTTCCTTTCCCAACAAAATCAACATTCATGATAAAACCCACGCCACGTCTTTAACCTGTTATTGTTTCACATGCTACACCACTTACTGGTCACGTTGGGATTCTTCTCCTAATCGTCAACTTATTCATCAAATTATCGACGCTTTTGAAGATCATTTGTTGGAACTAAATAATAATAATAATAATAAGAAGAAGAAGAAGAAACAAGGGGTCAACAGGAACAAAAATGTGAATGATATACATGTTCATTCTCAAGGCTCGCCCCGGGTTAACCCTGGATCGGTGGAACAACACCAGCATGCTGATAATGAAGCAGGGGACAAACAGGGCTCTCTAAGGAAAATCTTTACTTTTCTTTGGGATAATCTTTGGGGTTGATTACTTATATCAATCCAATATTATGTTTATATTCACAGGTTTTTGTTAATTTCTTTGCAACTCCACCTTTATATTATTCCCCCTCTTTTCAACCTTCTAACTCTCTCTATCATTGGTTTGTTTTTTTGTTTTTTCTTCTGTTGAGGTATTTTAATCAAAGATAAACTAATGATGGGGACAGAGAAAATACTCTTATTGTATAACTTTTATTGTTTTTTTTTTTCTGTTTCTGATGTATAGAGTATAGACCAAGGGCAGTTTTGATACTCTCTTTTATTTTTGGTAATGTCAAGAAAAGAAATGGCTGAATTTTAGCTCATGGTATATTCATTTGTTGTTGTTTCTTCATCCTTCATCCAACTGTGTTAGGGGTTGCATTGTCTACATCCACCTAATTACGATCGAGTTTCATACATGCCTGCATTTTTGTATCACATTCTGGTTGGTTGGTCGGTCATTGTTGTTTGTGTTTAATATCATCCCTCTTCATTTCTTTTTGGTTGTTAATTCTTAGACCTGAAATATTAAGTTCTACTTCCATTAAAACTTTACCCTTATTTCTTTCAGTCAATAAACGCTAATAACATGTTTGCTCTCAAAAGAATCTCAAAATAGCTTGTGAATAATTAGCGGGAGCACTACGACTTGTTCACATTGTATCTATCGGCAATCTACTATCAAATGAAAGATTAATCAATATATATATATATATATATATATATATAAAACAGGCTTTTTTCGAGCAATTCTATTGGTTCACATCATCTTTTTCAGTTTTTGGAAAAGTATATTATAAGATCTTACAAGATTAAGAAAAGATATTATGCAATATTTTTAATATTACAGCTATTATTTACGTAAGAAAATGTTTGATTATCAATCTAGCAAAAAATTATAATGCAAAACATTTCAAAACTTACATATTTGGATTCGTGGCGAAAAATGCTTTCATTGGAGTATATATTTTGTATTATTTGCTACCAATATTTTTTATAATATAATACAATTAGAGTATACGCATGCGAAAATTAAATAAATGACTTTTAAAATAATTTTTATTATTCTAATATTAATATAATAGTTTAGTAAAGGTTAAGAAATAATTATTTAGTATGTTATTTGTCCGATATTGAAAAATATTAGAGATGTGGTGAATATAGCACATATAAGTAATAGAATTGTCCCACATTGAAAAAATATCATAAGCTATGATGATTATATGATTATAAATAGCAGTCATCTTTGGAACTTAGATAGGTATCAACCCAAAATCTTTTGAGTCTCTTAAGTATTGTCTTAGAGACCTCTTAAAAGTTTATATCATTATCTCCAAAATAGTAAAATTTACATCATCATAAAACAATTTAGAAAAATATCATAAATATTATCTAAAAGACCGGGTAAAAGTTTTTATATAAAAATTATAAACATCACTTAAATATAATATATGAAATGTATATTGAAATAATTAAAACATTTCGACACTTACATATTTGGATTTTTAGCGAAAAATGCTTTCATTGGAGTATAAATTTTATATTTTTTTGAGTCTTTTAAGTATTCTCTTAGATAGCTCTTATGAGTTTGTATTAAAATTTAATTTAAGAAACTATCGATGACGTACTACTTATATTGGTATAGTATGTTATTTGACCAATAATGAAAAATAATGTAAGCGTGGTGAATATACTATATATAAAAAGAAAAATAGTCCGACATCGAAGAATTAGCATAAGTTAGGGTGACCCTATAATTATAAATAGAAGTCATTTTTGAAACTTATGAGCATGTAAAAGGCTTGATTAATTTCGAGCAAACAGCTACTACTCATGCAGCTATAAATGGTTTCATTTGACATCTTCCGACGATAAGATTATCCATTCCCACATATATTGTAGCCACTACTGACTACTCCATACTCCATAAATATTTTTTCTTGATGGGCATTTTTTTCTGACATTTCAGTGTATATTGATGGATCACACTACACCAATAAAACAATTACAATTCTCTTTTAATCCCCAAATTGCTACACCATTAAGATCATTATTCATAAGTTCATCATTATTCATAAGTTCATAACAATTGAACAAAGTACAACCCAGTTGAATTATGCTAATAATACAACCAAAGTCATGCATAAAAAATGTACCAATATTAATATGATTGACCAGTTTGAATGAAACATCAATATGATTTCTAACAAAATGTACCAATATTAATATGATTGACCAGTTTGAATGAAACATCAATATGATTAACAAAATGTACCAAAATTATGAAACCAGGTAAGATCATTCTAAACAAATAACTCATATAAGTTTATCATGCGACAATAAGTCGGTGCAGCAAAGTAATATTACGATTTCATCAGACCAATAATAACATGGGTTTTGCTGCTACCATTAGAGTATATATTCTAATATTATTTGCACATACTTGGTGTAATTCTTAGTATGTTATTTGTCTCACACTGAAAAAATAATTTAGGTATGGTGAATATATACCTATAAATAGTAGAATGGTCTCATATCGAAAAATTACACAAAGTAAGGTGATTTTATGATTAAAAATATGAGTCTTTTGCGTATTGTCTATCAGAGTCCTTAAGAATATAATCGTACGTATATCAAAATCTTCATCAAAAATTAATTTAGGAAAATATTATAAATAATATCAATAAAACATTAATTATTTTATAAAAAATATGGTGTGTCACTTAGTAAGTTAGTATGATATTAAATAATACAATTGTCCCACATCATGTATTATTATCTCCACATTAGTTAAACTTACATCATTAAAATTAATAAAGTGAAAAATCTTTTAATTATTTAAATATACATTCCCTATATTATATTCAAGTGGTGTTTATAATTTTTCTATAAAAAATTTTACATTTCATTTCACATAAAAAATATTATAAAAATGAGTCATCCTTTGAACTTAAATATCAACTAAAAAACTTTTGAATATCTTAAGTATTGTCTTACAGGGCTTTTAAAAGTTTGTATTATTATCTTCATCTTAATGGTGTATTACTTAATATGTTATTTGTCCCACATTGAAAAATAATATAGGTGTGGTGAATAAATTACATATAAATAAAAGAATTGTCCCACATTGGAAAAATATCATAAACTGGGCTGATCATGTGATTATAAATAGAAATCGTCCTTGAAACTTAGATATCAACCTAAGATCATTTAAGTCTCTCAAATATTGTTTTAGAGAGCTCTTAAAATTTTGTATTAATTATGAAAAAAATATAAATAGATCCATGGTAAAAAAAAGAGAGGATATCATACTTGGTGTAATTCTTAGCATGTTATTTATCTCACATTGAAAAATAATATAGGTGTAATGAATATACTATCTATAAATAGTAGAATTGTTCCATATCAGACAATTACCATAACGTAGTGATCTCATGATTACAGATATGAGTCATATTAGGAATTTATGTATCAAACCAAAATCTTTTGAATCTCTTAAGTATTGTCTTAGAGAGCTTAATTCTTAGGTTATTTGGATCATTTTTTTTGTTGTGAATGTATCAATAAAAACATATGTAAGCCTATTAAATGATGTGAATGAGAGAGTTATGTTAATATTTTTCGGGACATAATATAGATCAAACATAACATAAGTCTTGACAAAGTTGGTAAAATATGTTTAAAATAGAATTTGAATCAATATATCAATATTATTTTCTTAAAAATTATATTTATTATAGTCTTAATTCTTAAAATTTTTATCTTTATAAGTTAATTGTTATAGAAAATTTATGAAAATGACATTAATGTAGACCCGTGCATCGCACGGGCATGAAATCTAGTATGGAATAGTATATTCATTTTGTTTTTACATTATTAATAAGTCGAATATAAATCGTCGGATTATAGGCAAATAAATGACTCTAAAAGTATATGTAAACTACGTGCATTATACTATTTATACACATTGGAACGAGTCATGTACCAATAGAGTAATTAGCAATGTTAGATTCACAAGTGTGTATATATGAATATATGATGCATGGAAAGTCTCGGTTTTTAGAAGGATGCCGTATGCCTAGGGTTCTCCAAACAGTAGTGTATTTCTGTTTATGTTTAATATTAATAAGCAACCCAAACTTGACTGTCTAGAGTTTAGCCCGTGAAGAGTACCGTTTTTTGACTAACATAAGCTCACCAGCCTATAAATTTTGACTGTTAGCAACTTAGCATGCATTAACTACTTGTTCAAATGCATTTTACGTAAAGGAACCTTGATAATAAGTAATACCTTCAATTCAGATTTGAATTTAATTAGTACAAGTATATTATAGAGTCGTGGTTCTTTACGATGGTTATAGACTTTATGATAACGAATACTATAACATGTTTAATCCTTTCAGAAAATGCGTTCAATTTAAACTTTATGATAACGAAATCTTGTCATACTCCGTGTATGATGTATGTACGTGTGAGATAGCATGGTGCGTGGTTGATGACGTGATTTGGGCCAAATCTAAATCCAAGATACTATGAATTTGGATGAAATGTGCGTTTCTATCATGTTCACAAACAATGAAATCATGAATTTAGCATTCATTCATTCTCAACTCATTAACTTCAAGGGAACAACTAACCTGGAGACCGGCCACTAATTACCGATAATGAAAATAATGCTATATATATTAATTACCTTGCCACCTCTCTATACTAATAAGTTCAATACACTATTTTCAAGTACGGAGTTATTCTTAGAGCTTGCTTGGGATGAAAGATAGTTCGGATTTTGTGTCTCATTTTGTATTTCACTAACTCGATTTCTATTCGACACATAAGGAATAAACATTAAAGATAAGATTAAGGCAATGGAACACACGATATGAAAGTGAGACAGAGGATCCGGACTCGGGATGATAGTAATTATTGCGAAAGAAATATAGCTCAAATGAACAAAAAAATGGAGGAAAGTGATGGAGGTCGGAGATATCAATGGATAGAAATGAGGAAATATAGTATAAATGGTTTTCGACTCCGTCCGGGCTACTTACATTTACCATTTAAAATTTATTTTATAATACATTTTTATATTATATTTTTTAAAAAATTAGGATGATCATACTCATAAATATATCAACACGTATTCATTCTCACATTGCTAGTAGACTAATACTTACTAATATTTATCATATTTTAAAAGTTATGATCAGTTCTTAGTATAGATGTTCACGATCAGTCTTTCGGATTGAAGCTTATTTTATCATGTCTAGTTAATTTTACACTAGCTTTTTTAAAGACATTTTCATAAAAAAATCTAAATATTTTAGTTTTAGTGTTTCATTCATGTTTGCATATACTCAGTATATTTATGGACAAAGTTTACGAAGTTTGATCTCCACTAATAAGTAAATGATATCACTAGATTGGATTAGATAAAGTATTACATTGGCCTTTTGTTACTTTTATCTTCCAAATTAAACAAAATGTAAAAAATTACAACTTTTTATACACACATACACTTTATCGCTATTTTGATTTTAAATTCGTTAAATCAAGCTACATGCATATATATACAAAAGTATTTTTTATGATGAATGAATTCAAAACCAGTTTATCAAAAGTAATTCTTATTTATTAGTAACTAAAGGTAATAATCTAATCCCACCAACAATATTATAACTCCGTACTAATAATTAAATAAAGGGGTTTTCTATGATGTACCCCTATGTTTTTCCAGATTCTACGATATACCCTCGGTTTTTAAAAATCACACAAGATGCCCCTAAACTTAATAAATTGCTCTACAAATACCCTAAATGCTAAAATTTTACAATTCTAACTATTATATTTTGGTGATTTTAGTTTATTATTCATTAAAAATACATGTAACCATCAACAAAATCTTTATTTACTCATCAATATACAATTTTTTGTGACAATATGTAACCATTAAAAAACTCAAATTTGGATACTTGGGGTATCTTAGACACTAATATAGGAGTTTAGGGGTATATTAGATGTTTTTTAAAAATCGAAGGTATATGTTAGAATCCGAGAAAACACAGGGGTACACGATAGAAAATCCCTTAAATAAATCCCAGATTAACTTAGCTGATCTGCTGATGAAGTAGTACATGGAATTAAAGTGTTGTCTAAACGGGAATCATCAGTCATACTCTCATGATTAACGTGTCGTGTTCTACCAAATCTAGAGAAAATACTGATTATATATATAAGTTAATACTCGTACAACATAGCTGAGGTCTGAGGATGGTCCATAATTATCTACAATTTATGTTTCCTATTATCACCATAAACTAATATAAGTGGAAATAAAATCTTGGTCCTATGTTAGACATATTTCTGGTAGCTTTTTTAAAATGGAACACAATTGTGACTCTTGTGAGGAATAAGGGTGCGTTGCAACATTTTTAACCAAACGTCTGTAGTTTATACTCTTAAAGACTGGTTTGGAATAACAGTAATTATTATTAACGGAGTAATGAGAGCTAAAACAAGAAGAAATTGGAGGAGATTGGTGCTTTGTGGTGGTTGTGGAGGGTGGAAAGAGGAGGTGAAAGAAGAATTAAATGCATTACTTGAGGTGAGAGGTAGATAATTATTACTCCCTTGAGACTATTACACTATATTTCCCCATTTCTATCCATTTTCATCTTCAACCCCCGTCACTTCCCTCCATTTTTTAGTTCATTTAAGCTCTATTACTCCCGTAATAATTACTCTCATCCCAAGCAAGCCCTAAGGGGCTGTTTGGTTTGGGGTCTAAAGGAAAGGTAAAGGGAATAAGAAGGTTTCATTTCCTTTGTTGGTGTTTGTTTGGTCTATTTTTTCATTCCCTTACCCCTTTTTCAAGAAGGTGTCTACCCATAATTTCTCTAAAATGAAACCCCTACACCCCAAGGGTAACAATTACCATTCCCTAACTAACAAGTTTTAAGAACAAACACCACCATATCTATCATTTTCACCAACCACAAAACACCACCTACCACCTCGTCCATGGCCAGAAAGTCGGTAATTGCCAGCGTCGACGACCGACGCATGTCCCCTCACTGGCGTTCCCTCTCCTTACTAGTGACTACCACCGTCCCCTCATCGGATTTCCCCCTCATCTTACAAACCGTTAATCCAAACCACCACCACCACCCCCGAAACCTCTTCCCCCACTTACAAAAACACCAAATTATGGTTCATCTATGGTGTTTTTGTGGGTGAAGGAGGAGGTTTCGGGGGTGATGGTGGGTTTCCCTAGTGTAAATGTGTTGCATAAGTTGGGATCAACGGTTGTGCATCGGACAGGTGGTGCCACTAGAAGAGGGTCGCCGACAAAATTGGGTGCCGACGGCACGGTCAGTGGCGGCGGCTCTGTGGCAGATGGTGAGTTGTGTCGGTGGTGGTGGACATAGGTGGTGGATGTGGTGGATATTTGTTTGGAGGACATTGGATAATAATAATTCCCTTTCCCTTATAATTTACAACCAAACATTAGACTATATTTGGGGTAATATATTTTCTTTACCCTTTCTTGATTTCATTCTGTTACCCTTATGTGAACCAAACAGCCCCTAAGTCTTGTCATTTACAACTGTTTGAAATTATTTATAATATGATATTAACTTGTTCGAATTTTGAATGTTTTATTTGCAAAATAAATGAAGTGTAAATACATTTTTAAAAAAATTTATTTTGTTATTTATAATCTTTGATAAGTTTTGACAAATTAATTCAAAGTATAGGTGGAGGATGGAAGGGATATTAATGAAGTTATATATTTATAATTGTTTGATTATGTGACACGAAGGCGACGGAGAACTTTGTTTAGAAGATGATGTAGCAAGTGGTTGGAATTTTAAAATGGTTGCCCATAATCATGGAGCTTCCTATTGATTTTTAAAGAAAAAAATGCAATGACAATAATAACAAATAATAAACATAAAAATGAATTTTCATTTTATTTTAAATAAAAAGGTGAAAATGTAAGTAAAAAAAGGGGAAAGGGGACAAAACCCGAGCGAAAGCCCAGTGAAAGAGAGACAGTAAGCACCGACTCCCTTGTGTGAGAGTGAGAGGGGTAGAATGGTCATTTAAAAGCATGAACACCAATACACCATCCATCCATCCATCCATCAATGTGTTTGTTGTTCATCTCTCTTTGTTTCTCTGTGTCTCTCATCACTTGACTTACTTACTAACACTCTCTCACTTTCTCTTTCTCTTTCTCTTTCTCTTTCTTAATTATGTCTACCCGAACCCAATCCCACAAACTTAGCGGCGGTCTTTATGTCTCCGGCCTCCGCGACAACCACCCCAACTCCACCACCCGTACCCCCACCATGTCCTCTCGCTCCGGCCCTTACACTGCCGCCGACCTCTCTAAATCCGGTGAACTCGCTAAAATGTTCGACATCTCACTCTCCTCCTCCTCCTCCTTATCCCAACCCACCACTCCCAAACTCCCTTCCCGTGCCTCTTCCCAGCCCAACTCCGGATCCGGCCCACAGCCCGCCGTCCCTTCCCGCCTCTCCAACTCAGGCCGTGTTGTCACCACCACCTCCGCACTCCAACCCACGGGCCTCATCATCTCCGGCCCACTCACCTCCTCCGCCGCCCCCACCAGGAGATCCGGTCACCTGGACGGGCAGACCCAGCAGCCCGGACCGAATACTGGGGGCAAGATGGTGTACGGGGCGGCGGTGACGAATATGGGGAAGGAGAAAGGAGGCAAGTATGGGGTGAGAGTGTCTAAAGGGATAATGTGGGTATTTGGGATACTTGTTTTGATGGGTTTGTTGGTTGGTGTCTTTCTTATGGTGGCGGTTAAGAAGCCTGTCATTCTGGTTGCTGTTGTCGCGGTGTTGCTTCCGGTGATGGCGGTGTTAGCCTGGAATTATGCCTGGAAGAAGAGAGCTGTTTTGGGGTTTGTAACTACCTTTCCTGATACCGAGCTTCGTGGTGCTCTTGATGGTCAGTTCGTCAAGGTTACTGGGGTCGGTATTCTCTATAATATCCTTTTTTACTTTTCATCCATTCTCTTTTTTAACATTCTTTATTAATTGTCTTTTTTTTAGTAGAAACTTTATTGTCACTGTCTTCTAGTCCCAACTCCCAACAAGGTATCCTTAGTCAGGAACTTGAAACCGCAACTACATCAGACTGATTCATTGGCTCATCAACAAACGTGGTAAAAGGTGTATATGTAGCATTGCTAATGTTGGGGAGATTGAGAAAACAAGACTGAGTCGTTTACGAGTGTGTGATTAAGGCCAATTATGAATTCCTCAATGTGGGTTTTTGCACATGCTTACTTATGGTATTTCATACTGTAATAGGGTTAGTCATGTGCTATTAGAGTTGTTAATAAGCAAAGTGGAGCAGCTGCTCCATTCACATCTTCACATCTAGTTTTACCCACAAACTTGTGTTTAGGCCTGGGATTCTATAATGTTTATCATGCTCGGTGGAAGTAAAGTGTCAAATCACATGTTGGAGTGTGCGATACAGCTATTTTATTATAATAAAGTGCCACGGTTTTGGTCTAAAATCAAGTGTCAAGGTGTGGTGTGGTGTGGTGCCGCGGTATCAGAGTGTCGGACTCACCAGTCACCACACCAAGCGTCCTTAAAGCCAAGTGTCAAAGTAACATAGATTACATGCATAAATGGGCACTTCTTGTTTCATGTGCAGACTGCAGTGCCCCAGCTCCAGGGCCTACCTCTATAAGTTCAGCTTCTATTATTAAACAACTCTACTTGTTGATGTATCCATTATATACTGCACAAACTGATTCCTGTTAAGACCTGCATGTGACATCACTTACTGATAACTGCTCATTTTGTTCAAGTGCTGACTTCCAAAGGACCTGAATGTTCTCTTACCTTTTGAAGCACACTATCATTCTTCACCTGTGTATTTATATCTGTCGTTTGTGCTGATTCTCTTGGGCTCATCGGTCTTCTACGTAGTTATCGACTGGCCCCATTTATAATGGTGGGGCAAGGCCGTAAGGGGATCGGATGTACGCAAACTTACACTTGTGTTAACAACACACACTGGCCATCGTGGATGACCTAGAATGAAAATTGCTTCGAGAATTGCTTGAATGCCTACTTCGCAATGAAAACAAATATATCTTGCTTTTGTCTACCATAATGTAGAACCAAAATCTATCCGTCTTGACTTTCCATTAGAAATAGAAATTAAACTGATGTTCTCTTATCCAAACTGATAATTTACATCATCATATCCGAATTTATTGATAATATATGAAATGCTTGAATGCTATTCTTCTGATACTTTCTTTTGTTTTAGACTAGCTGGATTGAATTTCATTATCTATTTATATGCAGGTTGTTACCTGTGGCAGCATTCCTCTTGAATCATCCTTTCAGAGGGAACCTCGATGTGTATATGTGTCAACAGAATTATATGAATATAAAGGCTGGGGTGGAAAATCTGCAAACACCAACCATCGTTGCTTCTCATGGGGAAGCAGGCATTCAGAGGTCAGTCAATCTGCTCTCATTCCGACTTTTTTGTATTGGCATCTGCTTTTCGTATCGGCATCGGGTTGGCTAAATTAATTATTTGTAGAACTTGTACATTTGGAGAAGATTAGGTCTTTTTGCCCAATTAAAGATCCGTCATCAAACCATGATAGGCTATTATGGCTTAATGATGGATTTTTTCGTTGTCGACTCTGGAACTCAATTTATGTTATGTCTGTTGAGAAATATAATATCACTAACTTAGTTTGGCCTGCAAGAAAATGAATATCTCTTGCTGGGTGATTATTGAGTACTACTTGTTCGTTACAGATCGAGAGATGAATCGTGTAAACATCTGCTTGTGATGAACATAGTATTTGTTAGTGTCAACTATTTTAATTCAGTTTAGTATACACGAAAATGTCATATATGCTCATCTTTTGGATTTGAAACCAGTCATCCGTTTTATTCACTTGGCAGAAATATGTGGCTGATTTCTACGTATCAGACTTTCACTCGGGATTGAGAGCCCTCGTAAAAAGTGGTAATGGAGCAAAAGTGACTCCCCTTGTTCAGCCTGCAACCGTAGCTGACATAACCAAGGATAAGCGAGACTTATCTCCAAATTTTTTGCAATGGTTAGCTGATAGAAGCCTCTCCAGTGATGACCGTGTAATGCGCCTAAAGGAAGGGTATGGACTCCTCTTTCACCTGGTGCTCCTATCACATAGATTCCCGACTCAACTTTTCTCTAATTCTTAGATAGCAAGATGACATTATTCCCCCTTGCTCGTTCAGGTACGTAAAAGAAGGTAGCACTGTCAGCGTTATGGGAGTCGTCAGACGCCACGAGAATATTGTCATGATTGTACCTCCTGAGGACCCCATTTCTACAGGTTGTCAGTGGTTACGTTGCCTATTACCAATGTACATTGAAGGCTTGATCTTGCATTGCGAGGATAATCAAAATTCTGAAGTGATCCCAGTGTAGAAAGTCCTCTCGTTTTCTACATGGATTGTCCTTATGTGAGCGAATCCAAGAAAAGGTAAATATATGGCGCACAAAAAACTGGGAAAACGGGCTAAAATTACATAATGCCTAGAGTAGCTCATCTGTGTCAATATTGTTCTTGATCTACTTAAGTTGCAAGTGGATGTTTATAACAAGGAGATCCATTCCAAGAGGCGGAGAGAAGGCAAATGGTGTAATAAGTACGACTTGGTGGAGTCGTGTACTTGTAATATTCATTGTGTTTATAATCTGATCAAAGAGAGTTTTTCTCTCGATACAATCTTAAAAATGACTACGGATCGAGATATGTTTGATGATCCATAATGTATCACTTGTGTATATCAGCCATGGCAGATTTGGCTCGGTCTTTGTTTTGTGTATGCACTTTTTGTTTATTATTATTAGAGGCTACCACACCTAACAGACTCAAAACAGAGTCTGTATTGATTATGATTTAGAAATGAGATGTTTAATCTGTTGTCTGTTGTCTGTTGTCTGTTGTCTGTCGTCTGTTGTCTGTTGTCTGTTATCTGTTATCTGTGATGTGATCTTTCTTTAACTAATTCACAAGTTTCTAGTACAGGAGTCAAATTTCACCCAAAATTTGTGGCAGACTCTACTGTTAGTATAATCTACTAGTCATTTGTTTTCTATATTATTACCGAATTTCAATTCTCCTTGGATTGTCAAGGACGGTAATACAAGTCTATGCACCATTGATCTCATTGCAGATCATTTTTCCCAAGAGTATCAACTATACCGTAAATTGTGGAGTACATGCTCAGGAATTTCTTGAGCGTCGTCGTAAATTGACCAAACTGTATGCTTTATTTTAAGTCTTTTCATAAGGTTTTAAACCCCCATAGTCAATTTAAGGTATATTGTCTTTACTGACAAAATTTGCTGTTTATGGAAATTTTCTTAACTTCTTATTTCGAAGACTTCTTGTTATCTTCGATTTTCGGGCAATTTGGGTTTGGGAATAAAATGTAGGATCCTAAAATGTATTGAGTAAACCTTTTACATCATTCTCATTGAGACTTGCTTTAATATAAGCATGACTTGAAATTGAAAAATCTAGAACCTTTTGAGTGAACTTTTTTTTGACATTCTCCATCTCTTCCTCTCCACATGTTGCGACACTTCCACGGATCGATGTCATATACTCCATCTGTTCCGCCCGCTCATTAGTTTACCTTTAATTTTAGCAGAAAGACAAATAAAAGAGTAGGAGACCATTTATAGTTGTACTTAGTAAATGACAAGTGAACAATAATCCTGCTGGGAGTTCAAATTACTCATAGAAAACCTTAATAATATAGAAAGGTACACAAATGAATAAGACACTAAAAAATGAAAATAGTAAACAAATAACAGGAATGAAGGGAGTAAATAAAGCTACCACCAATTACGAAGTACGTAGTATTATAGTCAATTTTTTTTCTTGCACTAGCATAGTTTAGTACTTGAGTCAAGTAGGTAAACACACAAGTCATAGAAAAACAGAAAAGTGAAAGACCGCGGAAGAAGCAGAGTTTGAAAAGACTAAAAGCAAAACGTCTGCCACGGTGTGTTGGTCAACTTTGATGATTCCTAACAAGAATTTACGACACATTAAATACATTTAGTCATTAAAATATTGGGTACTTGTTAGAGTCTTGTCACCATAAAATGGCAGCAACCATCATCTATCTCTTATTCAACGTTACCTGCAACCAACTCCCTACATAATGTCTTTTTCATATTCTATCCTTATCTTTTTCATTATTCATCATCTCCTGCAATTTTCTTCATCTGTTGTATCTGCTGCACAAACTATCTCTTCTTTCTCCATACAAAATTCACCATGGAAACCTACGCATAACATTACTCTTGTATCTCCTAACTCGAGTTTCGCTGCAGGTTTTCACCCTTTAACCCCTTCATCAACACTTTACGTATTCTCTGTTTGGTACGCCAATATTTCTGATCATGCCGTAGTGTGGTCTACCAAATGGGATGTTCCTGTTAAACAGACAGGATCTTTGACTATCACCTCCAAAGGTGAACTTCAGCTCACTAACGGCTCATTGTCTGGACCAAACCCATGGTCTGGACCGGCTCCTTTAGGCAATAATAACTCGACCCGATTGAGTCTCAGGGATGATGGTAAACTGGTGTTTGGTCCATGGGATAGTTTTCACAATCCTACTGATACAATTCTTCCTACACAGAATATGAATGGCACCATTTTGACATCCCGGAATGGAAAGTTTCAGTTCACTGACTCCAAAAATCTGGTTTATAACAAGTCGGATTCCTATTGGAGTTCAGCTAATGGGTTTTTAAGTCTTGGGTATGATGGGCGGATCGCGGTGGATGGTGCAGGCCCGCTTCTCACTTCAGATTTCGGACAAAATCTAACCCGGAGGCTTGTCTTGGGTGATGATGGGAACCTTAGAGTCTTTAGTTTTGACCACAAAAAGGAGGAATGGGTGTCTGTTTGGCTGGCGGTAGTTGTCATTTGTCAAGTACATGGGTTATGTGGGCCGGGTTATATTTGTTATAGTGACGGGTCTACTTTATCGACTTACGAGTGTGTGTGCCCACCCGGGTTCAGAAGGAGCTCCACGTCCAACTCCTGCGAGCATAAGATACCCATTATTGATACAGCGAGTAACAAGTTTTTACGCCTTGATTATGTTACCTACTCAGATGGATCCAATCAAACTGATTTAAAGCTCCATAACTTTGATCACTGCCAATCTAATTGCCTGTCAAACCCAAATTGTCTGGGATTTGGATTCAAGTACGATGGTAGTGGCTACTGTGTGCTCCAACTCAACAAACTCTTAAACGGGTACTGGTCCCCCGGTACAGGGACTGCATTTTATCTACGGGAGGACAACTCAGAGACTGAACCAACTAACTTCACTGGGATGTCAGAAGTTCTCGCAACTACTTGCCCAGTTCGTATCACCTTACCAAACCCACCTGAAGATTCCAATGAGACAGCCCGCAACATAATAATCATAGTCGTTCTATTCACAGCTGAAATTGCGGGTGGGGTACTCTTATTTCGGGCATTCCTCAAAAGGTATGTCAAGTACCGGGATATGGCCCAAACACTTGGACTTGGCCTACTGCCCACAGCTGGACCAAAAAGGTTTACGTTGAGTGAGATTAAAGCAGCAACTATGAACTTCTCAGATGACAATGTGATAGGGAAGGGTGGGTTTAGTGATGTTTACATAGGTAAGTTGCAGGATGGCCGACCAGTGGCTGTGAAATGCTTGAAAAATGTTTCTGGGGGTGATGCCGAGTTTTGGGCTGAGGTAACGATCATAGCTCGTATGCACCACCTCAACCTGGTCCGTTTATGGGGCTTTTGCAATGAAAAGGGCCGAAGAGTTTTGGTTTATGAACATGTACCAAATGGATCACTTGACAGGTATCTGTTTCGACCCAGCAGAATTCCTGGGTCAAATGATGAAGAAAACAATGATGATATAGGTTCAGCGGACATCCAACAAAAGCCGATACTTGATTGGAATATCAGGTACAGAATTGCCATAGGTGTGGCCAGGGCAATAGCATACCTGCACGAAGAGTGTTTAGAATGGGTATTACATTGCGACATCAAACCTGAAAATATACTCCTGGGAGATGACTTCTGCCCTAAAGTTGCAGACTTTGGCTTATCTAAGCTCAGGAAAAAGGAACAAATCGTAACGGTGTCAAGGATTCGCGGAACGCGAGGTTACCTAGCACCCGAATGGGTAAAAAAAGAGACTATCACCTCCAAGGTTGATGTGTATAGTTTTGGGATGGTATTGTTAGAAATTGTGAGTGGGGTAAGAAATAATTCAGTACAACAAATTGATATGCCTAGTGAAGAGTGGTATTTTCCGAGGTGGGCTTTCAATATGGCAATCGAGGAGAAGAGAATGGATATGATTTTAGACCGTCAGATTAAACATGCTTATGATGACAGGGTACATTATAAAATGGTTGATCGTATGGTGAAGACGGCAATGTGGTGCGTGCAAGAGAAGCCGGAGATGAGACCATCTATGGGAAAGGTGGCCAAAATGCTTGAAGGTACTATCGAAATTATAGAACCTCCAAAACCGACAATCTTCTACATGTGAAGTGATTGATTTGTGAGTGTACGACCGAAGATGTGAATTTCTTTTTCTTGTGTTTCACGTTTGTAAGAGCATAAGTATAGGAGAATGTCAGTAATTGTTCCAATCCCCCTTATTATGCAATCGTATTATTTAATAAGTACTTTTATGTAACTCTACACCAGAAAACGTGAGCTGTATATGGTGATCGTGTATAGAAAGAAGGAAAACATAACAATGCTTCAAGTGTCTGAGATTAAGTACATAGCAATGCGGCCTTGGACTTTTTGAGGCACTGGGTTACCATTGTTATCTCAACTGGTTGAATAAAAAATGTACTTTAAGCATTGAACAGCTGAAAAGGGTGTAATTTATAAGCCTGTTATTCAATTTCAACAGCTGAAAGCGAAATTCTGATTCATAAATGTCTATTAACATTGATTAATTTCGCATTCAAGCTGGATAAAGTTGGGCATTCATGTTCAAACACTATTGCTATAAACGATTAAGTGCTGCCAATTAGAAATCATGAGATTCATGAAACATCAAGAACATAAAGAAAAATTTCACAATGGTTGAAGAGATGGTAAGAGTAACATACTTGAGACCCTTTCTTATGCGGAATCTTCTTGATATCGAGCATGGTCCGACTTCTAGCAGACTAGCACACTCTTTCGTTCCGAGCTCAACATAAATTCAATATCTTAATTGGTGCACAGAAAACCCAAACCCACTCATGTTAATAGGAGTATCAGTTTCAGTAATCTCAGCAGCATTGCGAAAAACTAGCCAATGCTAACATAAGTTTCTCCATGCAAACGCCACGATTTTGAGGAGGAACTGATGATATTAATGCCCTAATTAGAGGAACTGAACTAGTTTACTTCAAAATACCACAGCTAGATCTTTCGACAAATCCGAGAATAAAGCTCAGAAAAACTACTGTATCTTTGTTGCATCAATCCTTTCAGCAAATATCCTAGTTCAAGATCACTCTATTACAGATTTACAGAACAAACCCCGACACATAATAAAAAAAATTAACCATAAATTGGTTTCAATTACTCCCTCGCAATTAATTGCATAACAGCAAATACGACATTAATTAAAATGTAGGGGCAGGGGAATCCAGATGAAAAATACAGTAAAATTAAAAGTATACATAAAAGAAAATGCCAAGCGAGTAGTGAGAGAGAGATTCCAAGGCAAATACCTGTGGAAATTGGCAGAGACCTGAGTTAAGTTGAACAGAGTTTGACAAACAGGAATATTAACCTCACTTTTAAGACTTCTCGGCTCTCGTAATATTGTTTTACTTTTACATCTTTTTAATCGGTTATGAAAACCGTCTTAATTAAGACGGTCTTGAATAAGAATAGGTGACCATGAATCCATGATATTCCATTCAACTCATGTTTAATTTTTTATCTTCTCATTGTTGCTATATCTTCAGGTTAATGTCATTTTTGTACGGTTATCATTTAGACCGTAAATCTTATTTTATTTTTTTGTTTTAAGTCAGATTTAGTCATGTAGTTACTCCTAAGCATTCACCAATTGATCAAAATTTGGTTTGGGTGAAAAGAGTCAGATTGAATCTACTTACTCACTGATCAAAATTCGATAGAACCAAATTTAGAGAGATTCCAACATTGTCAAATTTTGCAAGTTATAATACCAAAATGACTAAATAGTCAGTAACATGAACTTGGCTAGGATCACTGATCAGGGTCAAATGCCACTGACTCACTACATATGAGGGTTGTACAAACCATGAAGCGGTACTGTATCTCCTTTCATGAGAATCACTTTGCTACCTACGATCATGCCAACCATTGTACATAATTAGACAACTCAACACATTTATCACCCTTCTGTACAGGAAACGCGTCAACGGCCAAATCTTCACTAGATTTATAAGCAACTAAATTTAACGTTGATAACTTCCTGCTGAAATGAATATATGGACTCAAACACTTCGTCATTTCCTCACATTAAAATAGTTCAACTGCTGAAAAGTGGCAACTCAGCTTCCCGATTTCCAAAACTACAATGATATACAGACAAGACATTATAACAACTCCAAGACCATAGATGATCATCTAACCCACCTCACCATTAGTCATACGGGTTTCTGAAGTTCTTCAGTAGCTCAGGGATATCATACCCAAGCATGTCATCAACAGCTTGTATCATCTTAGGCTTCAGTTTCTCGAATTTGTCAATACTATAGCCACCGAGAACTTCTCTAAAATGCTCAACATAAGGAAAATCTCCCGCCGGTAAATGGAATTCCCTTTGAACCTGATTGACAATAACCACATATAACACGTTAGAAGTCAGCAATAGGGAAAAGGTTGAGAGCAGAGATGGTGAGAAAGTTGTAAAAACGAACCCATGATATGACTACTAGTCTCCTGAAAGAGCGTCTTGCGTTAATATAATGCAAGACCAACACATTTAACTCATTACTTTACCTATATGCCCCGTAAGCCACTAAAAATTGAATAACTACCCAATTTATTATGAACTCTGGGGTCAGTGTAAGTGTCGTTATGATCTTATCTTGTGACCATCTCATATGAAAATTTGTGAAGATACACACCTTAGCAAACTCCCCCTCAAGATTGTCAATTAGACGTTGTTGAGCTTTGCCCTTCCCTATCATTGCAGGCATCTCTTTCTTGAGATGGCTAATTATGTAAGCGTGAATCTTAGCTGCTCTGGCACGTTTCACAAATTCATTTATCTGCATCATTAAAAACGAACAAGTTGGTCTGTGTATGTAGGAAAATGGCATAATGGATATGGTACAACTACCAGCAATAATAAAACTTTGATCAAAAACTGACCCTGATAAATGATTATTCGAAACTATAGATAACAAGTAAATAATTCAAAGAAAAAAAAATCACAATAAATAGTCATTACACAAATAAAGCCAATGGAGATGGTACAAAGGCGTAAACATACTCGACGGTCACAAGCTTTCTTTGGGATATCCTTTAAGTCAGCTAGAAGGTCATTCTGCTCTTTCTCAAAAAGTTCCCTTCCCATTGGACCAATTGAATCTTCCTTGATGGGCTTATCATTAAATGAACTGCAAAGATGGGTGTGCTCATTATATCACAAAAAATTATATAAGACGATTTCAAAAGTAGTGTGGGAGATCAGCCCACTAACGCTATTAGTTCCCTTCCCCAATTCCACTGTAAATCTATGCCCTTCTTGCATAGAACTTCCAAGAGTTGGGAATTGTGACGCATAAACACAAATAAAACAGACATTTTCGTATTTGCTGTTTCATGGACAACCCAGTACACCAGTTGACCAGTATGCATACAGAAATATGAACACCTACCCAATATAAACACGGGAAACCTCAGGAGTATTTAGGACTTTCCCAAGCGACCACATCAGTGCACCATATACTCGCATTAACTGCAAATGAACACAGCGGACAGACAAAAGAAAAGAATTAGGAAATGAAACTTGTAAAAACTAGAAATGAACACACAATAGCCTACCAACTAAGATCTTACTTGTTGGGTATCAACTTGATCAGCCTTGTTAAGAACAACTCGTATCTTGTCATCATGACCACGTAAAGATGAAATGACACGCTTAAACTCGTCACTAATGTCGAGTTTGTGAGGATCAAATAAGAGAAGAATAAGATCACACTTAGCTGCGAACCACGATATAACCCCAGTAAAATCATAGCTTCTCTGAGTTCTCTGCTTCTCTCCAGACAGAACTCCTGGTGTGTCCACAAAAGTAATGTGCTCCAACAACTGTTGACATACCAAAACTTATTAAAAAATTAAAAGGAAGGGCACAAATCTTCCCAGGCTAAAGCAAAAGATGACAAAGATTAGAAGCATACAGGATGTGGCATTTGTGAACACTGGAATTTCGACAAGAATGCCCCTCCAAAGTTTGAGAGACCACTGAATGGCATGTCGGCTTGAACAGCAATTGTGTTGCCAGGAATGCTCCTCTCATCAGGTCCAGACTGAGAAAATAGGGCAGTAATTCATAGGAAGGGTACGAAAACACACCAAAATATGTAAAGGCTTATTACATTTGAAAAAAACCCTTTACAATGGCTATCACTACGTGGTATCCCTTGACATACAATGGTTACTAGACTCATTACTGTTAGTGTTAAATGCGAAATTGAAAAAGAGAACTCTTTTGAATCTAGGAAATTGTTTTCAAGCCTCGATAGAACGAGTTTTAAAGTCCAACATCAATTAAAGCTTCTTTTTTTGGGTTGAAGACATAAAAAAAAGAATTAAGAATTACTGACAAGAAATATTGTTAAATGACCTTATATAAGGCCCATGATGGCGTTGAAGATATATATATACTCCCTCCGATCCACACAAATGGTAACATGGGAAAAAATGGAGTATTTAAGAAAAAGTGGAAAAATGAGGGGTAAAAAGGGAAAAGGTAAGTGTGCCATGTAATTGTGGGTTTAATAGTGGGGTTGATAGGTGGGTCATGCAATGACATTTTGTGTAAATATCAAATGGGTATAAGGATAACTTGGTAATGTAGTGGACCAAATAAGGTATGTTACCTTTGGTGTGGATCGTCCGTTTTAGGTAAGTGTTACCATTGGTCTGGATCGGAGGGAGTATATAATAACAAAATTGTAAATATTGACAGGCTAATAGGTTAGAAAAAGTGAGTCAATAGTCACTGGCCCACTACCGACCAGTAGCCATAGTGGGAACATCCTTTATCTCACCAAGTAAGAGAACTAGAAAAAACATATCTTTGTTATTTCAGATTTCTCAGACAAATACTCTACTAACCTACCCTCAAGGCCTCAACCATGGTAAGGACATTATGATGATCTCAAGGAAGAGCGATACAAGGCTCAAACCATGATCAGTTTGCAGAGTGACAATATGGATGGGCTCAATTACATAACTAAAAACCAGAACATGAGTACACAAAAGAAACCTAAAACATTATTGAGTTTCAGAATAGTAAGATCAGTAATTAGGATGGATGATGACTCGTAAAAGTACGATAAAGTTGACCAAATACCATGACACAAACAAATCGGTCTGTTGTTGGCTCCGGTCCAATATGAGCTCCTGTCAAGCAAATTTGTATGGAGCACAGTAGATCAGTAAACTAAAACGACATATCAACACCAAGTAATTACCAAATGAGTTACATAAATAACCTGGATATTCACACTGTAATAAGTGTTTTATAAATGTAGTTTTCCCAGTGGAATATTGTCCTAATAGCATGACCATAGGTTTAGCATCAAAATCACTACTTGCCTGCACATATTTAAAAAAAATCAGAAAAGATTAGCAGGATAATTTGAAGAAATAAGTCATAGCAAAAGAGCACAATTTCCAGCCTTGCTTACCAGTGGAGGAGACACAAAGTCGTGAAAGCGATAGGTGGTCTCCAATGGCTTTAGCTTATCTAGGTATAATCTCTTCAAACCATCAATGATAGATGTTACTGCACTAAGCGACACCTAGGCACAGGGCATGTTGCTGTCAGACTACTACACTATCATAAATGAATCTAATCTATCACATAAATATTTCCGTAGGAAACTTCAATATCCAACATGATAAACATATGATGACGAGGAAAAGCTCCACCAGAGAAGGGCCAGTAACTTGTGTACAAATGTTTTATTAGTGTTTCAGAATGCAAACGTGGGAACATATGACACATGAGTTAAGGGAGATGGGTGGCATGATGAGTAAAAAAAAGTACTGAGAAAGCTAAGGAACAATTATCTCATTAAGTAATAGTCATCAGTTTAAACAGTACATAATTATTAACTACGTAGTACTTAGGTAGAAGGAATTTGTTTTGTTTTTTTAAAAAAAAGTTTATCTATACAGATACAAAGTTGATTCAGTTTCAGAAATATATGCACACACTACCATAGAAGTCGAAGTACAGCTTTTTTAAGCCACAACTCAGACACCATCCAAACAATACTTGCCTAGTATACACTACTAAATTAGTGACAATGTAATGGTAATCCTCTAAAAGTTTATCATCACAGAATATAAGCTTCTAGATCCTGCGAAGAGTATTTTAGCAGTGGGAAAGGGAAGTAGAGGGAAAAGCAAGTAAAAAATAAAAAATGTGAAACCAAAACAAGAGCTAAGCATACTTTCTTTGATGGCTTTGAGCTGAACCAATTGGATGCTGGTGGTGATTGGCGCTGAGGAGATCCTGCATTAGCAAAGTAAGATTATTATGATGCACACTTTCTGTACAACCTCACAATTATGAGGAGTGTTAACCATTTAGCTCAGGTTCTACATATGTTGAGGTTTTCTTCATCTTCTGCAATAGAAATGAGTATGTTAATATATCTAAAAATTCTATTACTCTTATAAATTATAAAAATTGCAAGACATGACACTTACAGCTATTAATGGGTCCAACCCTTCCATAACTGGAAGTTGTATCTCTTCCATATCTGCAATAGAACAACACAGAATTTTACTCCGGCACAATGAACTTCAACACAGTAGGAGAGCATAAAACATCTTACTGGCTACTGAGAAACTACCAAACGAGAAACAATTGTGGTTGCCTCCTATGACTAATAAAAATAGGCTGTTTTTCTATTTTTTAAGACTGAAGCTGTCGTGTATTAAAATAAGAATCTTCGGTGACCTCAATGTAATTTGTATCAGACGGCCAAGAATAGGATAAATTTATCTGAGCCTACTATTCCAATCTCAATACTAAGAAGCCCCACACGGCCATATGAGACTATGAGGGTGCATATTTAGACCAATTTGACCAAACTCATAAAATGAAGATTACATAAACAAAATGAAAAGAAAGAAAGGTATAAGATATATATATATATATATAACTTGAACCAGATGGAATGGTGAAATATTACTACAAGGGGATCAAGTTACAGTGACATATACGAGTGTCAAATATGTAGAGTAATCATGATTTTCTGCGGACATAGAGACCAAGTTTTACTAATGCGAAAGCTACACAGTACACAGCCAAACAGTAATAGGTTCCATATACAAGAGAAACAATGAAAAAATAAAGTATGGAACCTAGACGATAATGTAATCTGTAATTCTCATTTTAAAAAAACAGACTGACCTGCAGTACTGAGGAGATCAGGTGTGAGGTCATGTCCAGCTTGTGCTAAAGAGATTAGCTGTAAAGGATGTAGGTATAACTTATAAGAAAACACCACTACAGTCTGTGATTCTGTAAAGATAATGAGTAGTGAATATTGTGCAATCGGAAACCTGCATTGCAGCAACAAACTGCTTAAAGCCCAGGTAGCCCTCTCTGTTAGTGTCTGCAAATGCCCACACCTGTTTGTTAACAAGTAGTTTATAAGAAGTCGTCGTACGTATGATAATAGAAGCGAAGAAGCAGACTGAATCAAAAGTATTGGAATAACTTGAATATGTAAAGTTACAGCAATCAAATAACAAGACTATATAAAAAAGGAGGACCTGTTTGAGGTCAGATCTGGATAAGTTGGACATAGCAAAGAACTTGGTCGCATCGTTTCCTGTAATACGACCATCTCCATCTAAACACACAACATCCAAAAAAACAGTTAAATATCAAAATAATGAACTGAAATAAAGTCAAAATAGAAAAAGGGAGAAAATAGTAACTGGAATCGGCAACAGCAAACCATTGCTGATATACTTTCTGGTGTTCTTTCGTACACGAAGCAATCGGGTCACTCGCTATCTCCATTAACTACCTCTTCCAAAAATACCCTACTTTTAATGTGTTGATCAAATTTCAGCTCTATTTTATTTTAAAGTTGAATAAAGTGGACTAGTAAATAAATAAATGGGAAAAAGGGGGGGAAGATATGCAGTTGTAACTTGTAACTTGTAACTTGTAGATTTGGCCAAATGCCACTACAAAATAGTCATACTAGTTGGGACTTGGGGGTTTAGGGACTTAGGGTTAAAGTGAAGGGAAACGAGTTTTTGTTCAAATTTTTGAAAATATCAAACCAAAACGCCTAGGTAACTGCTGCTTTCACCTTTAATTTTTGACACAATTACAAATAGATAGCGTTCACCTTTTACGACCAATCGTTGACGCTTTTCATTCAAGAAAGATGTAACTTAACCTTCTAAATTTACCCTTAATCTTGCTTAAACTCGTCTTTAACTTTATTTTGTTTTCCCTGTTACTGAGTACGGCCTATGTTTTAATTTTTCCCCTTGTGAATTTGATGACGCGGTGGACATTGTATATCACATCTCACAACTCACAAGGAGTGCTATATATTTTAATTTCTCGGGACAAATATCAAAGCTAAGTGTGTCGAAACATGAGACGGTCTATAAAAAACAAGGTGGATCTTTTATCATGTTGTATAACATCCCTTCGGCATATATCAATGATCAAATAGCCATTGATATCAGACTCGGCAACTATAGAAAGGTTGCTACTTGCCAGTTGCCATCAATACAAATCTACAAGACTGCACCCAACCATCTCCATTTGCATTGGTAGATCAAGCAAATACAACAGAGAATAAAACTTATGTTTCCGACAGTGCCATCATGAAATAAGCAAAGCTACCAAGGTCCAAGGATATTACCCCGCTGAAAACCAGAAGAATCAAACTATTACCCAACAGAATAGGTCGGTCTCAACATAATATCATGAAGCGGTCTCCCTTGAAATTTTGTTCAACATTCAAAATTATTACTCGTATCAATTAAGAGCTCATGCCAGTAATTCAACAGCTGGCAAGACTTGAGCAGGGTTCATCTAGGCATGATAACTCAGCTGCTACTGCTACTGCTACTGGCAAGAATTACGACTTCTGCTGTGGAAGCGGCAGAAGTTTTGGGTCTAGACGTGTCTTTGAAAAGACCTGGACTTCAAATTGCCCTCCAATAAGTCGATGCCGCTTTAACCAGAACAACTTTTGGCGCAATTCATGCCTTTCTGCCTTGATCTCCAGTATTTGTTTATGGATCCTTGTTTCAAACTGTTCTCTTGATTTTTTGTCAATATGAGGTGACCTCAACACCGTATATAATTTCTTTGTCATGGGTAAAGCAACCTTGCTTGTATGTGGTGGAAGACTCTCTCTCACTGGTCGTCCAAAGGAGCTTACAATCACGCGAATCTTGGTACTCATTATTTCACCTGTAACAAATCGCAAAGCAAATTAAACATGTCTCAACTCCTGAAAGGATCTTCGAAAAGGAGATTAAAGCGATGGAGGGGGTTCTCTTCCCAATAGTTCCAAAAATTCCCAATCATGAAAGGATTTTCCTTGTTTAAGTAAATAAACAAATAAATGAATGCCTTACTTCCAATTTCTCCACCTACCCCCCAGTCGCCTTGTCCAAACAATGGGAAACGATTTCTCGCTCTTCTTCGTGGATCCCCAAACCCACATACTCATAAAGTACAAACACATTACAGGTTCTAACAATTCCATTATTTTGAACAATCTAAAAGACATGAAACAATAATTTTGAAGAGAAATCAACCTTTGAACACAGAGCTAGATCTCTTTAACAAGTGGGAAACTGGAAGTTTACATAGTCGAACTTAAGTCAGATTGATCAGACCCGTAAATTATAAAAGTACTTTTATAGCAACTAGAACAACATTAACAACGGGACAGCTTGAACTCAAGTTTACCTATATCAAGATAGCCTCATTTGCACAGCTTGTGTTTTCTCGAGAATAAACATAAACAACAGATTCAGAGAGTAGAATACATATATCTTACACTACCCTATTTATAAAATTGAACCAAAACAACAAATAAGCACCTAGTAAAACAACCCCCATCCTGACTGGTCAACAAAGGAGACACACATTCATTGTGAAAATATAGATTTGTTTGCGTAAAGAATGTGCATCTTGTGTATGAGACACGCGGCTCCACAGCATGCCTTGCGAGTAGTTGCGCCTCATTGCAACGGCCCTTAATGGCCACAAGCCCTTTAGTGGCCACAATGCATCTTGCGCCTTTTGTAGGCTAAGCATCCAACCTCATTCACGGGAGATGGAACACATGGATATGTAAGAATCCATTTTCATTCAAACATGGGCTAAATTAGAATCACTCTACTAGTCTATTATACGAAAGTTTTGGAAAGCAAACAATCCCCTCCTGTTCCCTATACGATTATATTACTGCTAAACTAGGCTTCTCAGAACCACCGTAATGTGTTACTACGATATGCCAGACTTGAATGAGAGCTATGGCACACACACACAACAGCGTCCTGAGCCACTAGGGGTTAATTGAACTCCTAAGGTGACACTGTCTTACGGTATAGCAACACCAACATTTCTCAAAGACTACGACTCTGGCTTGAGGCAGACTAAAGTTCAAATGTACGCAGCCTAACCATTGAGCTAAGTATAGATCAATAAGCACAAATGGCTACGGCCACAACTGCGGTAAACGAGAATTGCTACCCACCTCCTGTTTTCTACCTTCTCTTCTAACCTCTCCTCTCACAATCGGTCAAACTGTGACACAATATATATCAATCTACCCGATTGTGAGAGGGTAAAACGATAAGGTGAAAGAGAAGGTTGGAGGGAGAAGGTAGATAGATAGCAACCCTCGTCAGCAGCACAGATTTGCACAACCAAACCTGCCAAATCATAAAGTCCTAAATGGATTACAAGGTAAATGGAGAAAACAAAGCAAGATAAACACAATCCTGCACAAATGAATCGTTAGTCTCACATGCAGGAGGTTACAAGAGTATAGATAAAGGAGATACCAATACGAGTTTGATGCTGACCGCGATCTACGGTTTTTGATGATTTGATTATAATGTTCAATTCGATTTTCTAGGGTTTTGCTGCCTTTTGTCTACCCAGCAGAGACTTTAGTTACTGTGGTCTATGGGGACTTGAGTGCCAACAGGTTTTGAAGCCTAGTCTTTAGACAAGTTTTTAGTAGAGACGAGATATAGTCACGACCCGATAATACGATACGCACCCGACACGGAACCAGTGGTTTCCGGGTTGAGATATTTCGACCCATTTAAGTAACTGGTTTGACACAAAAGTAAAATAGCTCGGGTTAGGGATTCGGTCTTGCCACACAAACCCCGGCACGAATGACCCACTTAATCTAAATGGATGCTAAGGAAATATCTAAACTAGATGTTGAAATCACTATAACAATTACTTTATTGATTTTCATCAACTGAGTTAGTTGGTTTTAAGTAATTTAAGAAAATATAACAATTACTTTATCACTGTACCAACCTTACATTATGATATACTTAGCTCTTTAAAGTATTTATATTTTGGTAATTTACCGGTAACCTGTAATCAATGACCTTGTGTAAAAATGTTTGTACTATAAGTAGTTTATTGTCAAAACCTAGATAGATTAAAGTCTCATACGTAGTATAAATGTATAATTGTATAATTGTCAATAAGAAGAACTACACTAGAAGGAATGCATAATAAAGTCAAAAACACTACCCTCAATGTTAAACTATAAATGATTTATGTCTAAAGTTCACGACTCACGAGTACACATAGAAGACAAATGACGCTAAATTGCACTGTTAATTTGTGAAAAACAGTATGTCTTGTAAAATGGAAGTCTCCTTAATATTAAAGCGTGACTAATATTATCCCACTTGAGCATCAAAGATAAATCGTTTTCTTTTTCATACATATTATACTTTTGTGTTATTCATACTATTATTTACTCTGTATTAAACTTACGATAGATACACTAGTATTCAGACAGGGTGACTGTAAAAAGAAAAAAGAAAGAAAAAAACAAGGGATAAGGAGTCACCCACATGCTTAATGAATACGCGGAAGTGTATTAACCAAGGGCTAATTGCCGCCTACAATTAGACGTCACTTTGTTTCTGCAATTTCTTCTCTTATTACTGTCTGCTACGGAAAATTCAGAGTGAAAGTCACAAAGAGAAACACACAAGGAAAGACAGATATGTCGGCGATGTCCCTGTGTCCTCTTCATCAACCCTTGTCTGACACTACAACAAGGGTTTCATCTTCACGATTAACTAAATCAAACTTCATACTCCCTTTTAATTCCCTCACTTTCCCGCGCTTCTACCATTCTCCTCCAACCATTTCTAGGTAAACTAATTATTTACACCTTTTTTTATTTTATTATTCGGATTAATTATATTTCATCTCTGCTATATTTGTTCCGATTTTGATGAAGCTGAATTCATTTCATGTCCGACTTCTGGCTAACCAAATTGACTGTTTACTCCAAATCCTTTATTTAATTGATATGCTATATTGCTATCTGTTACTCCTGTAGCAACTTTTCCAGATTCCAAGTGCAAGCCACAATTTTACAAGATGAAGAGGAGAAAGTAGTAGTTGAGGAATCATTTCAGCCAAAGACCGTATCAGATAGCAACCAGATAGGAACTAATGAAAAGCCGCCATCGGAAGAACCACCCTCTGATAGCTCTGTCAAATGGATTATCAAGATTGAGCAATCCATAAATATCTTTCTTACTGTATGCTCCCGTTAATTGACTCTTATATCCTTGTTTACTTTTTTTTTAATCATATTAACATCCGAACCCCCACCCCACCACGCAATTTGTGGGAGCCATTGAGACACTCGGATTATGCTGTTGTTTTTGTATTTACAATCACCCTAGTGTTCTGTTTCCTTGAAACAATTGTAGTCGCATTCTGAGTAACGTGTCTCTGAGTTTTAATTATGTAAAGTTATTTCTTTTGGCGGAAAATTCATGCGGTAACCCTGAGGTTTGACGTTTTGCACAATATAGCCAATTTTTTTATCCCAACAACTTCAAGAGGCCATAACTTGTGTTTTACGAGTTCAAAAAGTGACGAATTTTTTTCTAAATCGATCCATCTTTCCGAGAACTATGATTTGAACAAGAAAATGTCGTATTTGGATGTCGTGGCTCAGAGTTTTTGTATGTCAAATTTTTTTTTAGCGAACAAACTTTACATGACCATATCTCTTGGTCACAAGTTACAAACTCGACAATTTTTTTTTCGGATCGTAGTTCTCGGAATGATATTCGATTTGAAGAAACAAAAATTGTCACATTTTGAGATTGTTAACACGAGTTATGGCCTCTAAAAGTTTTCCAGATAAAAAAATTGGGTATTTCGTGCAAAACGTTAAACCTCAGGGGGTACCGTCTGAATTTTCCGTTTCCTTTGTTAAGCTGGTGATGGCAGCTTTTTCATCCTGCTGATAGTTGAATATCATCTAACCAAATTCAAATTTGATGAATCTCGGAGAAGTTAACTTGCATCTTCCAAGTAATAGATCAGTATGTAATTACAACTTAAAAACGATTATTAGGCAAGCCTAATATGAAATTTTAGAATTATTCCAAGAGTTGTATGTTGTATGCTTATATTAGGTCATACCATGATTTTATCATTGCTTTACTCTTATTTCATGTGCGTTTATTCAAACAGGTGTTTATGGGTAATTCCTCTATAACATGCCACAATTCCACTCTCATTACTCTCTGCCATATTGTTTGTCTTGCTTAGTCTCGGAATTAGGTTACCATTAAATTGTTTGTAACCTTGAGTTCACTAATTATTTCAGGATTCGGTGATTAAGATACTTGATACTCTGTATCATGACAGAAATTATGCAAGGTTCTTTGTCTTGGAAACCATTGCGAGGGTTCCCTATTTTGGTGAGTCAAGATCTTTGTTTGATTGTGCAATCTTAGCGTGTGTTATGAATACATCAGATGCCACCACAAAATGTGTTATGAGAGTTCGCTACCCTTCTTCAAGGCCTTTAGAAAGCGAATGTGTTGAAATGGCGTTAGCCAGAAGTGGTCATGATGACTGTAGCTATCCAGAGTTGATACCATACCATAATACGAGACTACGAGATCTATGTGTTGTAGGTTTATTGAAAAAGGAATTGCCATGATAAGGAACATTTAGCAGAGAAGTTGCTCTCTCAATGCTGAAGATGAACAACAATGGAGTCATTTGCCTGCTGATATGTGTTGAGTCTGTTGGTGATCACAACCTCACATGTAAAGCACTCTCACCTAGCGTACAACATTACCCTTCTTTCGCGCATGGGTGCACTGACCAAAATTAGAACATTACTTGAACACTCATAATGTATGGATATATAACGATTAACAAGCACTCTAACAGAAGTTGGAGAGGGGAGGGGGTCCAGTGATCCACATTAAAGAGCTCCATCAATTTGTAACTTAATCCTTAAAACTATGACCTTGAAGCAAAGTACGAATAATTTTCTATTAGTTTTGCAGTATATTACAATAACCTGAACATGATAGGTGAGGCAGTATTGTTTCTCTTTACCCTTTTGATTTAATATGTGCAAACATATCTTCCTGCCTACCAAACATCATTCCTGCAGTGACTGCAAGTTTGCAAATAATTGACATGTCTCATGACTGTTTTCGCAGCATTTATATCTGTTCTGCATATGTATGAGACCTTTGGTTGGTGGAGACAAGCCGATTACTTAAAAGTTCATTTTGCGGAGAGTTGGAATGAGATGCACCATCTTTTGATCATGGAGGTAGGCCCTTTCCGAGGCTGTAAATGGACCACTTGCGAGCACTAATTCTTTCCAGCCAATATCTTTATTATTTTAAAATGATGCTCTCATAAGTGACTGTATATGGCTGCTGGCGTATTCCGATGTTTGTGATAAAATATGCTGGAGGTTAACAGCTCATAAATTTACCTACACCTGCTTTAATTGGGGTATTATGCATATGGCCTTGGGCCTGGTTTATACTGCTGCTATTGTGAAGTTTTTGTGGTGGGATTTTGTGGCACGTGCAACCATGTTCAAGCCGTAGTAGTTGTTATATCCCAATCTTTTTTCTCTGCTTGTTAAACTGACAAGGCAATAAGTGGGACTCAGTCCCTCTAAGGCTATACCTATTGGCTTTGTGATCCTTGTCTTGCAAATCATCATAATTGGTTTTATTCATTAAGCCACTTAGCCAAACTGGAAACAACCTCTTCCGTTCAGCATAGGGAAAGGCTTTGTCCATCGTATCCCTTTACCTTGCAATGGACAAGAGTCTTTAAGCTACGGAGCAATGGTGTTGAATGGCTATATAGCCACTTAACTAGGAGATTGAAATTTGAAATGATATATTAGGCTGAGTATTATGGTGGCTTCAAGTCTTCAACAGAAAAATGTAATTAGAACAGTTGGCTAGTGTCACTATGGGGTGCATACAACGTGAGGGTAGTGGTGATTACTTATCACTGTTAATACTAATATGAAGGCCCTTTTTCGTTAATGGATTTGTCTTTAATATGTTACAGGAATTGGGAGGAAATGCTTCCTGGTTTGACCGCTTTCTCGCACAGCATATTGCCACGTTTTATTACTTTATGACGGTTGTCATGTATGCAGTTAGTCCAAGAATGGCTTGTAAGCATCTTGTAGCTCTTTATCTTGTTGCTACTTATTTCTTGTTAGGCATCCGTTATTTTCTTCATTGCTTTCAGCACAGTGTGTATTTGGTACCTCTACACTCCTCCAAGTGCAATTTTAATTTCATTGGTGCTTTCTTGTAAGATATGAAATAATGATTGACATCTTAGAAATCTTGTTATATTTAAAATTTGGCCTAGTAAAAAAAATCAGGTGGATATGCAGGATTGTTGATTTTGACAGAGATGTAATTTACACGTGGCTCTTCAATTGAATTTGCAGATCATTTTTCTGAATGCGTTGAGAATCATGCGTACGAAACCTATGACAAATTTCTCAAAGCACAAGGAGGTGAGATTGTCTGGGTTCTATCACTCTGTGTGAATTAAAAATTTTGGATCATTGATGTGAAGTTTCTTTTGTCTATATTCACTTTGAGACTTTTTTAGTCAACTAAAATTCTATTTAGAGTCCATAAGTTCTCGTTTCTATTTTCCGTTGTTAGTTCGAGACCCCGCTTTTTTTTTAAAAAAATATGTTGGTCAGTACTTGATCATCTCCTTCCATGTAGATGAACTGAAAAATCAACCTGCACCTGATATTGCCGTAAAATACTATACTGGAGGTGATTTGTACTTATTCGGTAAGAATTTTGTACTTGGTTTTTTTTTTTGAATTTCTCTTACTGAAAGGATTTTCAACAAGTTCACTGCTGAAATTATTTCTTGTTACCAGATGAATTCCAAACATCCAGAGATCCTTGTTCGCGGAGACCCAAGATAGGTAAGTTCTGAAAAATTCAATCTTTGAATATTCAGGTTTGAACATAGATCCAATTTTGGTAATGCCATTCATATCTTTTCCTCTTGAAATCAAATTAGTAGCTGATTTGACAATTTTCGATCTTTTTTATGTAAGTGTATTGTTGTGTGCCTATTGTTGTGTTTGCCTATGCGGTCTTTGTTTACCTTTTTCATTTTTGGTGGTCTCATTCATTTGTTTAGCTTTCTATATTGGGAAGGTTTTTTATGGGTAATTTACTCATCCAATTGCATTATTGTCCACTTGTCATTCAATGACACTCCCCACAAATGGTCCACTCCCCTCTCCTTGGTCTTTGTGCCAAAATCAAAGGCAAGCAAATGACCGAGACGAGGGGAGTAACATTCTAGCCGGAAAGAAATGAAATGATATGAATTTTCTGTCAATCCATAGCATGACGAGTATTGTTGATAATGTGATACTTCGTCTATGCAGAGAATTTGTATGATGTGTTTCTTAATATTAGAGATGATGAAGCTGAACATTGCAAGACAATGAGGGCGTGTCAAACTCATGGCAATCTTCGGTCTCCTCACTCTAAGAAAGACGTTGATGAATCAGGTTGTGTGATACCTCAAGATTGTGAAGGTATAGTAGATTGTATAAAGAAATCGGTTACTTCTCCTGCAAACAACCCGTAATGCCTAAGCAAGCATGGTGCCATATACGTAACTGATGAGACTTTTGTCGTGTAAGCCTTTCAAACTAAGAAACCAAACAACCAAACTATGTAGTAGGGTAATAGGGTGTCGAATCCACAGGGATGGTGTTGTTAGGCTACAAGTCTCGATCTTGTTCTAGTTTAGTGGAATACAAAGTTGTGCAGCTTTTCTAATTGTCTACTCCTATATAGAACCCTAGAAATGTAACTATAAAAGGTATAAGAAAAAGAACGAGAGGTGTTTTCATTATCTAAACTTAAAATTGGGGTTTCTTTGGTTGTTATATGTAAAACACATTTAACCAAAACGACAATATCAAACCTTCAGAAGGCAGCTCCATTTCAAATGAAAAGAACTGAAGAAGGATCACGTCTTTGCTTCTCTTGTTTATTCTCCTCAAATCTCAGCCAATCAATTAGGGTTGTGTTAATGTCACTCGGAAATCCCTCGTGCCACTGTGAATGCATGATTAAGTTAATGTAAATGCGTGTTCTCACCAAGGTGAATGCCATAAGGAATTTCCAAGTATCATGTAAATGCATGTTCTCACCAAAGGTGAATGGCATAAGGAATTTCCAAGTATCGTTATCGTTCCCCATCAATTAACTTTGCCAAGTAAAACAAAAAACACTTGTTGAGCCATCAAAACCCAACAATCCCCCACTGATGGCGAAGAAAGACAAAGAGGATATTCATGAGTAAGGAAGGATTGGATACTTAAGCGTTCAATGTCTTTCGACTTGAATTGACGCTTTAGTGAAATGGGGCAACAACTTACTATCAACAAGTGAATATCTTTCGATTTGAATTCCTTGTTGGTCTTCGGATTGAGACCCCCACAACACATATCATACCTTCAAGTACTGATTGTTCCGCGATTTCAAAGTGCAACGCATTACTTATAAGCGTTTCCTTGGTTCTAGTGAGTATGTTAAATATGACTTCTCATAGTCTATATAAATATCACACCATCACACCCACGTAGGTGACTCTCGTGTTTCTTTATAGCACTTCTCATATGAGTCATTAAGGAATCAAATCCAACCTGCAATATACACAATCCATCAAGTGCATCTCATAAGCACCACCAAACCTGGTTATGGATTGTTAAACGCCATAGGAATGAGTGCTTAGATAGTCCCTTCAAGATTCATTCATGATCTTGACACAAAGACTTAAGCCTCATTCCCCTCGACGTCTCATGAAGTAATCTCCTTGTCAACCCTTTGGTAAAAGGATCGGCAAGATTACTTTCGGACTTCACATAGTCCAAAGCAATCACTCCAGATTTCTGGAGTTGTTTAACTACGCCATGCCTGATTCGAATATGTCGTCTCTTACCGTTATAGACATTATTCTTAGCAACACTTATGGCTGCTTGTGAATCACAGTGGAGCGAGACCGGAGCGACCTGTCTCCCCTACATAGGCACATCTGCCAGAAGATTTTTCAACCACTCTGCTTCTTGACCTGCCAACTCAAGAGCAATAAATTCAGACTCCATGGTGGAGCGTACTATACAAGTCTGTTTAGAAGACTTTCATGATATATCACCTTCTCCCAAAGTAAACACATAACCACTGGTTGAACATATCTTATCGTTACCTGAAACCCAGTTAGCATCACAGAAACCTTCCAAAACTGCAAGAAATTTTCTGTAATGCAAACATAAACTAATAGTACCTTTAAGATACTTAAGCAAGCGACGAAGAGCTTCCCAGTGTTCACTACTGGGGTTATGAGTATACCGACTGAGTCTACTAAGTGCATATGCAATGTCAGGTCGAGTGCAATTCATGAGAAACATTACACTTCCTATGATCTTAGCATACTCCGCTTGTGACACACTCTCACTCAAATTTTTACACAGATGTATGCTAAGGTCATAGGGAGTTCTAGCAGCAACAACATCAAAACAGTTAAATTTTTTCAACACTTTTGCCACATAATGAGACTGACTCAAGGAAATACCGTCAGAGTTTCTAATTACTTTAACTCCTAGGATAACATCGACTTCCCCTAAATCCTTCATCTCAAAATTTGACGACAAAAACTCCTTGGTCTTATTTATAATACTCAAATTCTTACCAAGTATTAACATATCATCAACATAAAGACAGATAATTACACAATCTGACCCAAATATTTTAGAATACACACATGAGTCAGAGTTGTTAACAACATATCCATCCTTTATCAAAGTGCTGTCAAATTTCTCATACCATTGTTTTGGTGCTTGTTTTAGACCATACAATGATTTCCTTAACTTACACACTTTACTTTCTTGACCCTTAATCACACAACCCTCAGGTTGAGACAAATATATTTCTTCCTCTAGATCACCATTTAGAAATGCTGTTTTTACATCCATTTGGTGCACAACTAAACTATGAATAGCAGCCAAAGAAATAAGAGTCCTAATAGTAACAATTTTGGTCACGGGAGAGTAAGTATCAAAATAATCAATATCTTTCTTTTGAGTAAATCCTCTAACCACAAGTCTAACCTTGAACCTTTCTTTTGATCCATCAGTTTTCATTTTCTTCTTAAAGATCCACTTACTACTGATGATCTACTACCCTTAGGTAAGTCGACCAATTCCAAAGTTTGGTTCGACATAATAGAGTCTAGTTCACTTTTAACAGCATCTTTCCAAAAATTAGCATCTATAGACCTCATAGCCTCATCATATGTTTTTGGATCTTCTTCTATTAAATAGGCTGACACTAGCTCATCACTAACCAAACTAAAAGATTTGACATCAGACAGAAAGGTTGAAACAAAATCATCTCCAAAGGTTTTTTCGATTCTAGCTCTCTTACCTCTTCTAGGTGCGGCAACAAGGTCAAACGACGACGAACTAGAAGGCACATGAGATGATAAAACCAACATACTAGAAGGCGACACATCATTTTTCTTTAAAGGGAAAGTATGTTCAAAAAACTCGGCATCTCTTGCCTCGGAAATAGATCTATCACTCAAGGACAAAAACCTACAGGCAGAACTATTCTGAGCATAGCCAATAAAAGCACAATCATAAGTCTTAGGTCCTATGGTAGGTCTCCTAAAGTCAGGCAATCCTACCTTAGCCAGACACCCCTACACTTTAAGATAACCCAAATTTGGAGCGTATCCTTTCCGCAGCTCATAGGGAGTTTTGTCTAATTTCTTATCAGGTACCCGGCTAAGAATATGACAAGCAGACAAAATAGTTTCCCCCACATATCATCAGGAAGGCCAGAGCTTAACAGCATAGCATTCATCATTTCTTTTAAAGTTTGATTTTCACGCTCTGCTACACCATTGGATTGGGGCAAATATGGAGGGCTTTTCTCATGGATAAGGCCAAATTTCTCACAACTTACCAGGAAGTTAGAACCATACTCACCACCCCTGTCGGACCTAATACGCTTAATCTTTCTGTCAAGTTGATTTTCTACCTCTTTCTTATACTTGATAAACATCTCTTCTGCTTCATTTTTTATCTTAAGAAGGTAAACTCTGGTAAACCTAGAATAATCATCTATAAAGGTTACATAATAGTGCTTCCCTCCTCGGCTCATGAAATTCTTGAAGTCAGCTAGGTCGGTATGAATTAACTCAAGTAATCCGGTGTTTCTAATTATCTTAACAGGCTTACTAGGTTTCTTAGAAAACTTCGCCTCTACACATGCAGCTAGGACACTTAGAGAACTCACTCTTACTAAAATCAGAAATTAAAGACATTGCTTTAAGTCTTTTAATAGAATCAACATTTAAATGGCCTAGTCTACCATGCCAAACATCAAGAGACTCAACGATATAAGCAGAAGAAGATGCAATGTTATTATTAAAAACTGAATCAACTACAACATTTAAAATAAACAGACCTCCCGAGAGATAACCTTTGCCCACAAAATCCCCACTACGAGTAATTACAACTTTATCAGCTTCAAAAACAATTTTCAAACCAGCTTTGTTTAGTAAAGCTCCAGAAACTAAATTACGTCGTAGTGTGGGAACATAAAGTACATTGTTAAGAGCAAGGGTTTTCCCTGAGGTAAGTTTCAGAAGGATCTTGCATTTGCCATTAATAGGAGCGGAAGAAGAGTTGCCCATAAAGACACATTCACCATTGTTTAGTTCTTCAAACTCGGAAAATAGCTCATTGTTTGAACATAAGTGCCTTGATGCTCCAGTATCCAAAATCCAATCAACAGCATTAGCAACCAGATTAGCCTCCGCTATGACCGCAGCAATAACATCTTGGTTCTCGGCAAGATTGGCTTGAGCACCATTCTGACCAATCAGACCACTTTTATTTTGGGGACACTGATATGCCTTATGTCCAGTTAGACCGCATACATAACAAGCAAAGTTTCCCGGTTTTTGAATATTCCCGACAGGCTTGTGGTATTTCCCAGTCTTGGCTTGACCCGGTTTGTTGTAAACAAACTTACTAGATTGAATTTGACCCTTGGACTGCCCCTGACTGAATTTGGGCTTACCCTTACCTTTAAACTTCTCCAGATTTGAAGAGCCTCCAGTTTTAACAATATTAGCCTTAACGGTGTTGACAGATTTCAAAACTAACTTATCCTTAAGACGATTGGCCTCTTCAGTACGCATATGACCTATCAACTCTTGAAGAGACAAATCCTTTTTCTTATGTTTAAGGTGATTCCTATACTCACTCCAGGACGGGGGGAATTTTTCCAACAACACATTAGCCAAAAAAACTTCATCTAGTTTCATGCCCTCATTAACCACATCGGCACAAAAATTCTCATACTCATGAACTTGATCCATAATAGGTTTCTCATCTACCATAGAAAAATTTAACCACTTTCCAACCACATACTTCTTTTTTCCAGCATCATCCGAACCATATTTTTTCTCTAACGTCTCCCAAATAAATTTAGCAGACTTATGAACCATGAAAAGGTCGAACAAAGTATTAGTCATGTGATTTAGAATGTGACACCTTGCTGTTTTATTATCCTTGTCATACTTTTTCAAAGACTCTTCATTTTTCTTAATAATAGCAGCAAGGGGAGGGGTTTCTTCAACAGAATTAAGAGTAATCGGAATAGGCGGATCAGAAGACAGAACATAATCGACACCTAGTTGTTCGAAAAGCATCAGCATTTTTTGAGACCATCTTTTATAATTATTACCATCTAATGGCTCCAGTTTAGACAAATCAGGAATAGTCTTATTCGACACAACAACCATTGTTACGCAGAAATTAATAGTTTTCAAATTGTTAGGAAAAAGGAGAGAGTAACAATGGAGGAATAAAACTTATCGTTTATAGAACTTGCAGTGCCGTGGTAATATCCACTGACTTGAAAACTATTACGGCACGACGGAGGTAGTAATCGATCCACGCCGGTAGTTCCCCAATGTTTACACTGCAGCACCCGTACACCACCACTAGTGTATGAGAGCTTTGGAAATTTCTGTAACTATACCCAAGAACAGAATACATAGTATTTGAGAGAGGAGAAGAGAATAATATTTTTCAGTGTTTCAAAACAGAAGAAGGACTGACTATTTACAAGGCCAGTATTCAGCAGAAGAGCCAAAAACGCTCCACAGAATCAATTCTATAATTAAGGCCATTAATGAGGCACTTAATTACAGGAATCTGTAATCAAGGCCATAAATCAGGCACTTAATTACAGAGATTATGACAGTAAAAAAACCTTTGACTGGAGTAGGTGCAATGTATTGGACGCAAAAGATTAAACACACACAGAGTAGCAAAAGAAGGCTACGCCTGCACCGCAGGTGCTCTACCAAGACCCAAGACCCAAGACCGGCCCGACGAGGCAAGGCGTGGCGTGGCGTGGCGTGGCGTGGCGCACATGTGTTTGGCCCAATCCACAAGCCCATACACCTATACGAAACTCCTTTGTATCACACTTGAGTATACAAAGTAAAGTATCATATAAAAGCTAGAAGAGGAGGGAGTTCAACACCAATGTGGGATTGCCAAGTAAAACAAGAAAGACTTGTTGAGCCATCAAAACCCAACAAGCCTTGCCCGTCCAAGAAAACCGTAATGCGTAATGATACATGATCTACGGCGGCGGCCTCCCTTGCCGATATGTGCGCAATGCGTAAAGCTTTTCCCGTCCAAGAAAACCGTAGAAAGTCGCCCGATTTCGGTTTCTTGGATTGTACAAAAGTCGACCAATTACTCAACGTGCGTCTTAACGATGTCTTGTCGATACTAGTCACGATCGACAAGGTAAAAAATTCCCCCGTCTGATCATCGATCGCAGTGATCGAAAAGGTTGTTCTATTTCTTGCCTTGTGATTTTTCTCATGGGTCAATTTAGGTTCAATGATTTTATTCCAAATGTCAGAAGAAATCCTGTATGAATAACCAAGATCATAAGGATTGATTGATTTTGAGATTTCCATTGGTGTTTTGAATGATGATGATTGATGGCGGTGAATTTGAATTTGTTGAAAAGGGTATCTAGCCGTTGGAGACTTGGAGGTGGGTTTTGAATATTAGGGCTGCTTGGAGAAATTAACAAGAGAATAAGAGGGGGATATGACTTATGACTTTATGAGTCTGACACTATTTGGTTGTCTTACATGGGTCAACCCCAATACACTTATTCCTTAAATTATATATAAAAGGCCCAGGCTCAACCATTAAACACCCCACAATTAATATGTTTCGGAACGGAATTAGTGTTGCGTAACACTGTTTTACATTAATATAGTTGTAAAACACATCTGTTAGTACGTAAAAGCGGTTATTTAAAAGTCCCGATTTATGATAATTTTCTGTACAAAAAAGCTTTACACAAGTATTTGTATTCTAAACGGGTTTATCCACTACGGATAGATGGATACATGTATCTCATTAGGTATACAAAAATTTTAGATAATGATATCCGCAAATTTTGGATATTGATATCCAATCTGAAATATTTCATATCCCGTTTTAATCACTTTAGATCCGACTTGATTTGGAGTTCTTGTTTATATTTATATCCAAAAATAATAATCATTTTAAACAAATGAATGGGATAAAGAGAATATCATAATGAGGTTGTAATATTTTATATCAATTATAATTTAAAGGGTTTTTCTATATCTATTACCTTTGTCAAGGTTTTAAGCATTACTACCAACATAATTTTTCTTTTAAAACTATTATCAGATTGCTTGCTTCGTTTTGAAAACACTACCAAATCTCTTACTTATCTTATATTTGGCGTAAACATATTTGCCCCTCATTTAACCTTTCCACACCTTCCATCTTTAGCGTGAAGAGAATTACTCCTCATTTAATCTCTCCACACCTTCCATGTTTACTTTTCCTCTCAAATTAAAAAACTCAAAAATGCTACACTTACACATTGTGTATGAGATTTTTCATACACAACCAATTAAAATTTGCCACATGTAAAATTTGATTTAACCTCCTCTAATTAGTTTATGGGTAGATTAGTAATTTTAGATGTTAAGTTAAATGCTAATCTCCTCTAGTTAATTACATTTTAGGAAATAATTGACTTTTTTTTATTATGATTGTAAATTGTAAAAATGTACTCCGTAGTAATTATTTTATTTTTATGGGTTTTTCTATACGGTAACCCTCTGTTTTTTCAAATTCTACGCGTTAATCCTAATTTTCAAAGATCACATATGGTAACCCTCAACTCTATTAATATGTATTACCGTGACCCTTAACTATTTTTTCCGTCAAGTTGTCGTTAAGGTAAGTGACATGGCCAATTAAATTATGAGATTTTCTATAAGGTAACCCTATAATTTATTACATCTTACATGATAACCCTACTTTTTTCTAGAAACCACACATGCTTAAAATATAATTACTTAATCAATCTTTTTGTCACATGTTTACTCAATTACACCCAAAATTGTCAAATCCGCCCTCATTACCCTTCAAATAGCCGAGCTCTAAAAGAAAATTCTAGTAAGAACTTTGTTCGATATCAAAAAATTTCTAAATAAAATTTCTAAATGTCAAAGTAAAGGTATTCCATACCGCGCATTATTATAATTAATCCCAAATTTGAAACATAGGTTTAATCCAATATAAAAAAAACTTTTATTTTCGAAACCCCATTAAATCCTCCAAAACTAAAAATATTATAGAAAAATTAAACAATTACTCACTTCAATTATTTGACAAATTGACGCAATAATGTTGTGTACAATTGAGGAGTGGTGACTCATTTGTATACATAAGGCTTAAACTTAATAATGGTTTTATTTGTTAATTATTGAACCTGGTTTTGTAAAATTACGGTAATGCTACCTTAAAGAGATGATGATACCAAGAATTGATAATGTTAGAGTTGATATTTTTTGGAGTAATTGAGTGAAAAACGTACTAAGAATGATAAATTGAGAGACTAATATAAGGGAGTGTTTCGAATAGTGTTTCTTTTGGGGGGAAAATAGGGTTACCTTGTAGGATTTAGAAGAGTAGAGGGTTACCTTGTAGAAAAACAAAGAACTCAATTTGTCACGTTACATATTTAACGGAAAAATTGACGGAAAAATTGTTGAGGGTCATGCTAATTCGTATTAATAGAGTTGGGGTTATCATATGTGATCATTTAAAAGTAGGGTTACCACGTAAAATTTGAAAAAACACATGGTTACCATATAGAAAAACCCTATTTTTATTATTCGTCTTCTACTTTCATTGTTTATGTGGTTTATTTTTAAAATTTTTTTTTATTGGATTTCGTTTTGCATCTTACATGTCAATTTTTTTTTGTTGGGATTTCGTTTTTCATTTTATACATCGTTTGTTTATTTATTTATTTTTAATCTTATATTTTTCGTTATGTAAATTTCATTACTGCGATTAAGCTTAATTTTAAACTAATAAAGTAATTCGATTAACCCTAAAACTAAATAAATTCCATTAGAGAAAATCGGTTTTATATGTGTATAATCAAAATTTGATCAAAATCTTATTCAAATAAATTTGATTTTTTTAAAGTCATTATTAAACATTGTTAACTTAATTTAGTACAATAATATTTGATGATGATATTACTTTTGTTAATCCTATAAGACTCTTTATTTTTAATTAATTCAAATTTTTACTTTTTTAAAAGATATGAGTATCTTTATTTTAGGAAATGTATTTTTAAAATATTTTGTGTAAAGTTTTATACGTTCCTTTTCAAAAATATTTCGTTTTTTTAGTAAAATTATTGATCTTCTGAAGTAGCAACGCAAGTTGACGCGGTGTCAAAGAGAAAACAGATTCTGAAGTAGCAGCAACCATCGCAAAATATATATCTGCCAATTTTTTCATAAGTTTAGGGGCATCGATTTCACGAGAATCGCGTAAAAAAGCAGAACTTGTAGTCTCAGAAAACACCCACAAGGCATCGTCAAAAGTAGGACCAACCTCTACAACACCAGACGGTCGTAGGAGCTTAGCCTGCAAATCTGCAGAATGCAAACTGGACGCTAGAAAAGCATAGTGCAACACATCTCCCGCAGCATAAACAATGAGCCCACCAAGATGAAAAGGAAATGTGGCAAGGGGCCACTGCCAATCCCCAAAACCAGGCCCAGACGCGGTAACAATACGCTCCAAGGAAGAATGAAATGTTGCATCAAAACGAAGATGGACAGACCCAAAAACTCTCGGGGAACAAGTACAGAGGGTAAAGTAGAGCTTAGAGATACCGGTACAAGCTCTAAGCAGAAGCAACTCATATTGTGGTTCCTCAATCTTAGCAACAAAATCTATAAGCTCGATGGTCTTAGTCACTCTCTTTGCCACAAACTCACTGCCAAAACTAGGGGAAGTACTGACAGGCCCACCCAAAACAGAGACACCATGCAAAGGCCGAGCAATAAAAGGAGGGAAAACACCAGGAAACCGACTCAGGGGTCCTCAGTAGGCCAAATGACCTCAGTCTTAGCGACATTGAGATGGAGACCAAACTGAGGACCATCTGCCATAATCAAATCCAAAACCTTCCGCACTTCCAAAGTATACCCAACGATAGTGCCATCATCCAAGTACCAAGCTTGCAAACTCAAATCAAAAGAGTCTCATATCTTGCACACCAAGGGATGCAAAACCAAAGCGAAAAGCAAGGGGCCCAAAGGATCAACTTGCTGGACTCCCTGACAAGACCACAAGTAATGTTCTCCATAATAAAGACGGACATGGCTGGAGTAACAGAACTCCACCCAACGGGAAAGAATTGGACAACGACGACGAACTTCCTGAAGCATGGTTACACGATCAACAAGGTTGAAAGCATTCTGGAAATCAACCAGCAACATAGAAAGCCCCACATCCTCACCACGAGCCTCAATGAACCCATTCAAGGCATGCAAGACGACCTCTCCTCCACCGGATACCCCAACCCCAAAACTGAAGATCAACAAAATAAGATGACAAAGAAGGACCAACAAAATAAGCACCAACCTTCAAAAAGAGACGTCTCCAGACAGTGCCAACAACGATAGGACGAACGCCACCACTCGGCTTAACAAGCAGCGTGAGCGGAGCGCTGACAATGTACTCACCAAGAGCTAGTGGACATCGACCCTCAAGAAAAAGATTAACCACCCTAGTAATAGAAGCGATCAGATCATCAGAGATAGCCACAACAACACCACTCAAACAGTCCATAAGGTGTTGGGCACGGAACTCATCCCTCCCACAAGAAGTGCCACGCTGGAAACTACGATTCATATTCAAAATCGTTGCCGAAAAGGGAACAAAAGAATGATGATCCACAGATAAAGGAGGCAAAGAAGGAGATGGGGCCGGGCGACATAGTGCTTCCCTCGCAAAGCCCCAAGAGCGGCATCAGAGTAGGGGATGACACCAGAGGAAGAAAGCACCCTAACAACAGCGTACTCATTCTGTTTCACAAATACGTCGCCTCTGCTTCAGCCATAAAAACATCATCTCATCCCGTACTTTGTGATCCATTATTACCCTGATCGATCGTACCAAACTCATCCCGCAGTACATCCCATATCCACGTCGCCACCAGTACCCCACACTGATCGTTCAATTGTCTTGAGACTTGAGCAACTCCTTGTATACAAACTAAATACTCCGTATTTAGTATAATCAAAGACCAATCTCTCAAAACCCGAGACAGTAAATCTGTATTTTGCTGTTTAAAATTTCTTTGAACATAGCTAAACAACGTTATAATATTAGCCCTCTATAATCACACTAAAGATTACATAAATCCTTTTCAATTTGGTACAAATATTGGTTTGTATAATAATTATATCAAATACCCAAAAAAAAAAAAAAAAAAAAAAAAAAAATATATATATCAAATACAGCAGGTATCCTTTTCAACTTGGAAAATGAAATGAGGTGAGGTGATCATATAACTGTAATTAAACAGGTGGACGAGGCCTTGGGTAACTTCTTCAATGTGCTTTCAAGTGAGGGCTTATCTACCATATCCTCACATACAATTGATAATTCCTATAAAACTAATGCGATTTTTAGAAGAAATCCGATCAACTCTACTTTCCGTTCTGTGCCCCAGCACCTTTTGATATAAATTCTTTTTAGATAAAACTTGCAGCAAGGAGGCATTTCTTGATTTGTTCTAAAAACCTGTCGCTCCAACTCAGCATGACTGTCATCTACATAACCATCACCAAGAGGAATAAAGACAGGGCTTGGGACAAATCCCTGAAAAACAACAAAGAAATATGCTATATCATTGTTAAACATCATGTATACAAGTAACTGATGTCAATCTTGGTCGAGCTAAATTTAAAAATGTCCCAGATTCCAACCTTTAACCCATGGTTGGAGCATTTATAACAATCAAAATTCTAATAAAAATCTTACATACACCGTGCAAGCATTGCATGGGTTGATACTAATATCTGTAGTATATGAATAATAACCGAGTAATTGAGAAAACTTACCAATGGGAAGCCAAGTGTTTCTAAGAGAGGTGAGCGCTTGAGAAATTCCAATAAAACTATATCCCATTTACAAGCTCCACCGTGACCTAGTTTCATAAGTCTAAGATTATGAAACACAGGCAGTTCATTCTTCATCTCTTCACGGTCCAAAACCTTCATGCCAAGGTAACAGAGTCAAAATCACTAACAAATATAACTCGGAAGTAAAACAAAACCAAATTTAGGAAGATTAAGCTGCCCACAACCACAACACCAGTAAACAAGTGCCTTGAAGGTTCTCATGTAATGACGGGTCAAGGGGTCAGGTAGGCCGGCCAGCTAAGATGAATAACCTGTTCTGTGATTGCACAATCTAACCTGCTTCTGGATAACATATACGAGTAACTGATACTGACTACAAAATAGCCAAAGAAACTGAGGTGTTTTGCTTTAATCTCGTATTTTGAAGCCAAAGAAACCGAGTCGTTGGCTCCATTAGACATGATAACTATAGGAAATCAAGTTACACACAAAAATGGTAGTAGTATAAGTGATCAACTAACCTCCACACAAGAGACGGATAAATTTAAACGCTGAACATTAGACACAGCTCTGACAAGGCTAAGCACGCTGTCAAAAGACTGGTCGGGAGTGTCCAAACAGTCCGAAACGTGAATTGAAGCTTCAACAAGATCCCTCATACTTGGGATAGAGTAACGAAGAGCTAAATTGTCCCCATATTTGAAACGTTGCAAATTAGGAGTATCAATAGTCCAAATGCCACTGTATTCATCGCCCCTATTAAAAATTAGAGTCAATTCTTGAAGCGAAGGTGAAGATATGGTTACCGAATTCCCATACTTCCACCAGCAATTGATATAAAGCTCTTCGAGTGAAGGGCAGCTTGAAAGTAGCCTAGACACAAAGTCATCATCCGGTATGAGGATGGAACGGAGTTGGAGAACTTTTAAGTTAGGCAAAAGAAAGGATGTCATACTAGAAATTAGTTCAAAATCAAGATTAGTGTCGAGCTTCAACACCTCTAATGTTTGACATGCAAAGAGGGCCGAGGGCAGCTCCTCGGGTATCCGGACATGAATACGCAGGTCAATCTCCCGAAGACCATCACGATTTAACAGAAAGCCTATCCATGCATTAAGGAGGGTAGATTCTACGTCGGGGAAACAAGCTGCGCCACAACCACTAAACGAGTAATGAAAGTGAAGCTGACTGATGTTCAAATCCCCACCAAACCCAATTCTAAAGCTGCTAAGATGAGGAGATTTGAATGCTTGGAGTACATTATTGACAAAAGTCTTAAAAAGCTGAAAGCAGTCAACGAATAGAGGATGATTGCTAGCACAATAAGAAATAGGCGAATCATCAAAATCGAGGGCTGTCATATGCGTAAAAGCGCTCCCCATCTTCCTGGACGAGAGACTGGCAACAGCAGCATCCTTGGTGGGAAGTAATGAAAGTATTTGACATATCAATTCATCCGGTAACGCATTCAAACGATCTCGATTACATTTTTTCAAGCTGAAATCCATAGTTGTTTAAATCCTGAATCAGAACAACCAAAAAAAAAACATTTTGATGATTCGTAACAACAGTCAGTAAAAATAGACGGGTCAAATACAATAACATAACAAAGACAAAACTTTTGGTATTTTCTAGACCAAGAGTGGGGTGATGTAGTATATATTTGACCGTCTTAAATGAAAATTTGTAAAATTAGTTAGTTATAGGCTTATAGTTATTGCTATAGCTAGGCAAACAATCAAAGCAAACAATCGCTTTTAATTAAAATACTCGTGACAAAGAATATACCAACAGAGCTATAGCTAGCTTCCTAAACAAATGATTGGACCGAGTGAGTAAATGTGTATTTGACAAATTAATTCATATGGTCGACCTTGAGAAACCTCTATTATCAAAATTCAAATTAAACAACAAAGTCCACCATATACAATATGAAGGACTACGTATGATTTGCTATAAATGCGGAAGGCTAGGTCACTTGGTACAAGAGTGTAATTTCGATCCCCTGAAGAACAACCCAGGTACTAGCGGCATAACAGAGTCTATGCCAAAACAGAGTGTGGAAATGAGTATGAATGACCCGATTTTAGGGAACCCGATTGAGTCTAATCCGGAGCCTACGTTTGGTGAGTGGATGTTAGTAAAAAAGCCACCCAGAAGAAAGCTACCCCCTAGGGACGAAAAGGAAATTACGGGAGCTAGTAATATTTTCAAATTCGGAAGGAATAACGAAAATAATACAGGGTCAAGATTTGATCTCCTCAAAGATCATAATTCGAATTCGACACATATTCAGACCAATAGTCTCAAGACTGGAATATTTGCGGATAGGCACAATCAGAGCAATCCAACTGAATTAGGAAAAAATAAAAATTCAGCACAGCAATCCAATTCTTTCCAAAATCCCAATTTTAATAAGAATAGTACTAGTTCTCATATTCAAAATATTTCCAATAACAGAGTTACCAAATACCTTAAAAAAAAATCCAACAGTAATAATATATCCACCAAAAATATACCCAGTCCATCTAATACTTTACAAGACATTACTAATACGTTCTCCAATTCAGAACTAGCTATCACCAAGCCATCTGACAATAAACTAATACGCTCTTCGTTGGACAGATTCGGTTCAAATAATGCAACCAATTCAGACCCCGTTCATCTCGTTCTTTCACCCCCCCCTTCCACAGTTCCACTTCCTTCCACAGCCTCCCCGGGTGGTCATGGTTCCTCCTGTGAGGGAATGCATATTGGAGATGGGGACGGAGATGCTCGCACCCTTTATGGGGGTGATGGTACAGGAGAGTCCGATTATGGACATAAGGATACAAATAATCAAGGAGACACGACCGACACTTCAAGTGGAGATGTCGATACCATGGAACATTAATCAAGCCCTCTCATACGTAAGTAGAGCTTATCTATCATACTTAAATTTTGTCCCAGTTCATATGTCGGATAGAATCCCAAGACTGTCACCCAATTTGTCCCCCATTACCTGTATGGTATGGAATATTCAAGGGACCGGTAATAAAAATACAATCAATGCGCTCAAGGAGGTGGTTAAACTTCATAAACCATCGATACTGGCACTGGTTGAGACTCATATGGATGGAGTTCACGCTGAAAAAATTAGAACTATTCTGGGCTACGGGGGCCACTCTCGCGTCAATGCTAGAGGGTTTAGTGGGGGAATATGGATTTATTGGCGATCGGAATTCGTTGATGTTACACCCATTGTTTCTAATGATCAGTTTATTACCGTCGAAGTTGCTCGGAAGGGCGATTTGCCATGGTTTTTCTCTGTTATCTATGCTAGTCCAAATCCCAACAATCGACATGAGCTTTGGTCTGAATTAAAAAATTTTGCAGAACAGAATAACCATCCGTGGTTGTTAGCAGGAGATTTTAATGAAACTCGGACACTTCAAGAACGACATGGTGGTAATCAAAGCATGGCAAAACGATGCGAATTTTTTAACAATTGGATAGAGAATTGTGATTTAATTGAACTCGAATTTTCCGGTCCGGCTCACACTTGGGCTAGGGGAAATTCTGTAGAGACCCGACAGAGCGCTAGACTGGATCGCGCTCTTTGCAATAGTAACTGGAGTCTGGAATTTAGCGATGCTAGTGTTCGACATCTTCCTGCGTACCAGTCGGACCACTGCCCCCTGTTCATATCCCCGAATGGTTTTGCTCCACTCCATTCAGTCCAAAAACCGTTTCGGTTTCAAGCTGCTTGGTTGACCCATGAGAAGTTTTCGGAGTTCGTCTCGGAGAACTGGAATTCAGGCAATGGTCTGGTTACAAAACTCTCAAATCTTTCTTCTAATCTTCAAAAGTGGAATGAGGACGTCTTTGGCAATATTTTTCGTAAAAAACGTGAATTGTTAGCCCGCATTGAAGGATGTCAAAAACACTTATCTAATAAAAAAGAAAGACACCTTATAAAACTTGAAGCAAAACTCCGCCGCGAGCTCGACGAAGTCCTGGAACAGGAAGAAATATTGTGGTACCAAAAATCGCGAGTACAGTTTATTCGGGATGGCGATCGTAATACGTCCTACTTTCATGTTAGCACTCTGGTTCGACGTTGGAGTAATCGTATTACTAGCCTTCAAAACGACGACGGAGTGTGGATCGACCAGGCTGAAGAAATTAAAAAATTGATCGTTGATTATTACAGGAATTTGTATTCGGATGAATGCTTAGGGGAACTGGAAGCACAACCAGACATCCCTTATGATCTTTTCCAGGAGTTTAGCAATGAGCATTGGGATTGGATAAATAAATATTATTCTTTAGCCGAGATCGAAAAAGTTGTCCACGATATGGGTCCGCTCAAAGCACCGGGTCCTGACGGGTTTCAAGCTCTCTTTTATCAAAAAAATTGGGATACAGTTAAGGAGGATGTTTGCTCTTTAGTTCTTAAGGCTCTTGAAGGCAAAGGTTTCCCTGCTAGTTTAAATGAAACTCATTTAGTCTTAATTCCCAAGGTTGTCGGACCGGAACATATTTCTCAATTTCGTCCTATCAGTCTCTGTAATGTCGCATATAAGATTGTGAGTAAAACCATTGCTAACAGAATCAAGAAAGTTCTCCCCCGGCTAATTTCGGAGAATCAAAGTGGGTTTGTGCCAGGCCGTCAAATTACAGACAATATCGTCGTTTTTCAGGAAACAATTCACACTATGAGGAAGCTCAAAGGCAGGAAAGGGTATATGGCTATTAAAATCGACTTGGAAAAGGCTTATGATCGATTGAAATGGGATTTTATTAGGAGTACACTTAGTGATATGTGCTTTCCCACCCTTATGATTGATACTATAATGGAGTGCGTCTCTACTACGTCGATGCAAATTCTTTGGAACGGGGAACCTACCGAGAAGTTTAAACCGACTAGAGGGGTACGTCAAGGAGACCCGTTATCATCTTATCTCTTTGTGATGTGCCTTGAGAAACTTCAGCAGGCAATCGATATCAGAATAACCAACTCTGATTGGTTGCCTATCCCAATATGCAAAGACGGCCCTAAAATTTCGAATCTTTTTTTCGCGGATGACATGGTCCTCTTTGCTGAAGCCAGGGCGGACCAAGCCATTGTTATTAAATATGTACTTGATAATTTTTGTCGAGCCTCGGGAGAAAAAGTAAGTATCGCAAAATCCAAAGTATTCTTTTCATCTAATACTCCGGATGTAATCCGACAAGAGGTCTCGGATATTCTTGGGTTTGATACTACGTCTGACTTGGGAATTTATTTGGGAATGCCGACCATCAACGGAAGGGTCACAAAATCCACCTTCACCCATTTAGAAGACAAGTTCAATAAAAGAATCTCGGGATGGCAGACTAAACACCTTTCGCTTGCCGGAAGAAACACTTTACTCCAATCCACCCTTTCCACTCTGGCCAATTATAGTATGCAGACGGCGAAACTTCCGCGTTCAGTTTGTGATAATATTGACAGAAAATCTCGCAGGTTCTTGTGGGGAGGAAATGAAGACAAAAAGAAAGTCCATCTAGTCTCTTGGGAAACAATTCAAAAACCGAAATCAATGGGTGGCCTTGGGATTCGTTCGTCCCGACAATCGAACGCGGCATTTCTAATGAAATTGGGCTGGCGGGTCCTCACTGAACCGACCAGATTATGGGCTCGTGTATTACGGGCTAAATACTGTAACGGGAGATGTGACGTAGACATGTTTCAACCGAAAACTAACATGTCAAATGTATGGGCCGGAATTTCATCTCAATCCAAATTCATCACCCAGGGAATGACAGTGGCAGTAGGAAATGGCCGTCGGACTCTCTTTTGGGACCATTCCTGGACCGGCATATGATGTCTCTCAAGCAGGACAACTCAGCCCATTCCAGATTCAATTCTCGGAGCCACGGTTAGTGACATGTGGGAAGAAAATTCGGGGTGGAAATGGGACGAGTTTGCGAACTATCTATCACAAGAGGACCTTCAATCAATTGCTGCTTATTCACTTATCTCCGAACCGAATATGGAAGATGAACTTTATTGGAATGCTAGCTCCAATGGCAAGTTTTCTATTAGGTCGGCTCTCGCTATTCTTAAAGGGGAAGATGTCCCCTCAGAAAACAACTCCACAGCTTGGCACATCATTTGGAAACTTCCGGTTCAACAACGTATAAGGATGTTCGTTTGGCTCGCTGCTCACGATAGGCTAATGACGAACTACAATAGAGTCAAACGTGGCCTGTCGGATGATACTATCTGTCCTCGCTGCATGTTAGACGATGAGACTACCGATCACTTGCTCCGCCACTGTCCCATTACGATGGATATTTGGACCCAGTTAGAGGATGGAGCTAGTAATACTAATTTCTACACGGAACCTTTCCCGTCCTGGATGTTCAAGAACGCTAGCAATGCCTCGGCTCTTACCTCGTCGGATTGGTCGATGAAATTCGCTATTACATGTTGGTGGTTATGGAGATGGAGGAATAATGTTGTCTTCGGAAAAGCGGAGGTTAATCCAATAGACCCCATATCTTTCCTCCGTCGTCAGTTCGATTTATCAAAAAGGGCTTTTGATCCTTTCTCAATTTTTATCCCAACCCCTGGCTCTTCTCGTGTTGAACGGTTCATTCGGTGGACACCACCCCCTCACGGCTGGGTCTTGCTTAGTACTGACGGAGCTTCTCGCGGAAATCCGGGTTTGGCTGGTTGTGGAGGTATTATAAGGGACGAGTCTGGTAATTTCATCTCGGCCTTTCTTTTTGCTAGCGGAAGATGTACCTCGATGAGGGCGGAAATGCGTGCCTTAGTTGTTGGATTGGAGGAAGCGAGGTCCTTGAGAATCACCAAGCTATTAGTGCATATGGATAATAAGACTTGCGTGGACTTTTTCCGGGAAGAATCCATATTGAGTAATGGTCTTCGCCCGTTGGTCCAAAGATGCAAAGATCTTCTCCAAATGAATGGGTGGGAAGTGAAAATTGATCATATTTATCGGGAAGGCAATCGAGCTGCGGATTGGTTAGCGAGGGAAGGCATCCATTCACATTCAACCACCACGATTCTCAGTAATCCACCTGATGGTCTCAAAGCTATTCTACGAGAAGATATTCTTGGCGTTTCATTTCCTCGTTTAGTCATCAGTTAACCTCGGGGCTTCGCCCCTCTTGTGTACCAAAAAAAAAAAAAAAACAAATTAATTCATATGGTAAAGTAGCTAGCTAACTCACTAACCAATCTATATGTACAACGTTAGCCAAGCTAGTTGTTTATCTATATGAATTGAGCTAAATGAGAAAAAAAAAAAAAAGAGAGACTTACTGAATAAAATTAAGAAGAAGGATGAGATTAATAAGCCAAAACAAGTCCTCCAGTATATGAGTGAATCCATATACAATTAGGAATAAATAACTTATTCCCTTTATTATTATTATTATTCCAAACCAATATCAAATCAAAGATCATGATATTCAAGTTTTGGAATTTTTATTAAACTGCTTTCCTATTTCCATATTAATTGTTAAATAAAATAAAGTTTAGAAAAACAGGGTTGATGGGAGGAGATGTGGTGAGTGACGGCCACTGACTGGTAGATATCGGTTTGAGAGTTTGAAAGGAGAGAAGAGATTGGAGATCAGAGACGCGGTGAAAGGGTAATTACTATTTAAAATATTAAAAATATAATCATGCCCATTAATGTGCTTTTGTATCCAATGATAGCGCATGTAATTACAATTCGTGCATTTTTTGCACGGTATTTTGCCTTAGTTTTTACCTTAAAGTCTGATTGTTTTTGCTCCATATAATTTAGATTTGGAGAAAAAATCACCCATTCATTCCTCATCTCGTTCCCCCTTTCCCCTCCCCTTTATTTCCGTCATATTTTGGTATCCAAACAAGCCTTTGTCTTTTATAGAGTAGAGACTAGAGACGTAATTTATTCCTAGAAGTCAACCATCCTCATGAGTCGATTTCATCCGGCTCAGTTCTATTAGCATCAGTGGTGCTATTTATTTGGCAAGCTTTGAGCAATATGCAAATTATGCATACAGCAGATGTTCTGCTAGATTTAATTCGCATCAATATAATTTGTTCCAATCTTACTTGAATCTAAAAACCAACTGAGTTCATTTTAAAGTTTAAAACAATGTACAACGTATCAGCATATATAAATCTTCCACAAGGAAAAGCTATCAACTTTCCAATTCGTTTCAAATTTCTGTAAAACCATCATTTACGCTCCATTACCAACTACTAATGTCAATAATAATTATTCAAAGCAAGTAGTACTACTGTAAAATGCATTCAAACTAACTAAAATATTTTAAACAAACGTATAAAAATGATTTAAACAGAGAAAGTAATAAATAAATAATGTAGGCGAGTCAACAATCGAATCGTCAATTTCATAAAAGAAACATGACGACTGAAACGATAGCTCGTCCTTCACTTTTGCCATCTGATTATTTGCAAGACTTATATCAATATATATGTCCTCCACTTTTATAATCAATGTGGCTACCAAATTAGAATCAATTAATACAATAAAGCATATAACTTGAAAAAAAAGAAAAACAACTTTGAACAAAGAGAAGATTAATTAACAAGAGAAAGTAAGCTACTACAGAAGAGAGTTGAAAACTGCTGAGAAGAAAAGGGGAAATATATAGGAAAAGCAGCCAAACCCTAACTACATGCTCCAACTACTTCATTTACGATTCTAACCCTTCCTTTTTCTAAGACTTTTTTTTCGTAAGCAAATCAATTTTAGGGACTTGTAAAATTGTAATCGATCTGGGCCGGCTTATCAAGTTATTTGAATAAGCATGCAAGCCCAGTACATGTTGACGGTTTTATCTACATCGATTCCGACGTCTAGTATAGATGAATTAATACCGAGTACAATTTTTCCGAGATAGACGTATTTCATAAAACTCGAGTTTATACTTAAATTTGAGCTGGTATCGAGGTCGATTGAGCCAATTCTCAAACATAGACGAGCTCCCATGAGCCTACTTGGTTACACCATCTAGCCATGATGACATCAATCGGGTAAACCATCATCACGGGAGAAAGTTGAGCTCCATCATCTCACCACTCCAACAATTACACTGCCCAATTCTACCATTTTAGGGTTTCTTTCTCTCCTGTAAATCCCTTCCTCTAACCTTTCTCCTAACTTTAATTGACGATTTCAAGCATTTTCTCTGATTTTCTCAACATTCACAGAAGAAAATCAGCTACTGGAATTAAAAAGTCTCATTCTTGGCAATAAAGTTCGCAGCTTTGTAAGTGAGCTCTCTTCATTTCTCTTTCCATTGAATAATTCATCATCTGGGTTTGGAATTTTCAGATACCCAACTCCTGAAATTCAGAAAGATTGTACCTTTAGATTGAAATTGTTTTTATTCAATCATTTATTTTTGTGGGTCAATCATATTTAGTTGTTTTGGTGAGGTAATTTGTAATTAAACATGGGTAAGTCTGGAGCAAAGAAAAAGAAGGGAGGAGGAAATCAAGGTGCAAATAATAATCCTAATCCTAACAATGGCGATGCTAATTTAGCATCAGAAGTGTTTTTGAAAAGAGCAAATGAATTCAAAGAAGAAGGCAATAAAAGATTTCAGGCTAAAGATTTTGTGGGTGCACTTGAGCAATATAATGATGGTATTAAGCTAATCCCCAAAACTCACCCTGATAGGGCTGTGTTTCACAGCAATAGGGCAGCTTGTTTGATGCAAATGAAACCAATTGATTACGATACTGTCATTTTGGAGTGTAATATGGCTCTACAGGTTGATCCTCGATTCGTTCGAGCCCTTCTTCGTAGGGCTCGGGCGTATGAGGCTCAAGGAAGGTATGATATGGCAATGGCTGATGTACAGGATCTTTTGAGTTTTGATCCTAATCATGAGGATGCTTTAGAGATTGCTTGTCGACTTCAGACGGCTCGCCAAGAACCCCAAGTGGATCCTCAGAGCCGACCATCTCCTGCGGCTCTTGGAGCTTCTGCTGTCCGAGGTGCCCCTGTTGCTGGTCTTGGACCGAGTTTGCCAGCCAGGCCTGTGCCTAAGAAAGGTTCTTTAAATGTCAAGAGTGAAAAGCAACAACCAGGTGTTGTGACTGAAAATGGACCTTATGACAAAACTCATTTGCCAAACGTTGTTATGAAACCAACATCCTGTTCTTCCAATGTTCAAGAGAAATCATCGGAGGCTAAGTCACTTATTTCTGCTCGTGGACCATCCACCGAAGCGACAATTCAATGGAGGCAGTTGAAGCTTGTCTATGATCATGACATAAGACTAGCTCAAATGCCGATTAATTGCAGCTTTAAGAGTCTGAGGGAGATAGTTAGCAAAAGATTTCCATCATCCAAATCTATCTTAATCAAGTACAAGGATAATGATGGCGATTTGGTGACAATAACTTGTACACCAGAGCTTAAGTTAGCTGAAGCTTGTGTGGATAGCCTTTTCCCAAAAGACCCAGAAAGTGACAAGGTAAATACCGTTGGGATGTTAAGGTTGCATATCGTGGAGGTGGATCCTGATCAGGAACCACCTATTGTAGAAGAAGAGGAGATACCTCTTGAAAACGAGGAGGCTAAGATACACGGTAGTGGTTCTCATTCTTCTTTGGGTGAATCTGGTGTCATTGAGACTGAACCCAAAAAGACTAACGATAATGTTGTGAAGGAAATACCTAAACGAAATCCCAACCCTTCAGAAGAAGCCGGAAGCAAGGAGATGGAGATTGATGATTGGTTATTTGAGTTTGCTCAGCTTTTTCGAAGCAATGTTGGCATTGACCCTGATGCTCACATTGACTTGCATGAGATTGGAATGGAGCTATGCTCTGAAGCTCTGGAAGAGACTGTGACGAGTGAAGAGGCGCAACCACTCTTTGACAAGGCTGCAATCAAGTTTCAGGAAGTGGCTGCATTAGCCTTCTTCAACTGGGGAAATGTTCACATGTGTGCGGCAAGAAAACGAATCCCGGTAGACGAGAATGCACCTCAGGAGGTCAAGGATGCACAACTTAGAACAGCTTATCATTGGGTTAATGAGAAGTATTCTCTGGCAAGGGAGAAGTATGAACAAGCTCTTGCAATTAAGCCTGACTTCTACGAGGGCTTGCTGGCATTGGGTCAACAACAGTTTGAGATGGCAAAACTTCATTGGTCTTATGTCCTGGCAAAAAAGGAGGATCTTTCAAGCTGGGATTCCTCGGAAACATTTAATCTCTTTGACAGTGCAGAGGAGAAGATGAAGGGTGCTACTGAAATGTGGGAGAAATTAGAGGAGCAGAGAGCAAATGAGATAAAAGAGCCAACCTCAAATAAGATGGAGGAGTTTCTAAAGAGAAGGAAGAAACCGGAAAATGATGGTGAAACATCAAGTGGGGCCCCCATTGAGCCTACTCCAGAGGAACTGGCTGAACAAGCTGCTGTAATGAGATCCCAGATACATCTTTTCTGGGGTAATATGCTGTTTGAGCGCTCCCAAATCGAGTTTAGATTGGGAGTTGATGTATGGAGAAAAAACCTCGAAGACGCTGGTGAGCGGTTTAAATTAGCGGGAGCTTCAGAAGCTGATATCTCTACTGTTACAAGCAACCATTGCTCAAATGCCGATGTTGCAGGAAGAGAGGGGAAGAAGGCAGTAGCTCAATTAGCATCTACTGAAAATGAAAATGGTTCCCACGGTGAAGCACGGTGATCCATAAAGTATATGAACTTGCCGGATTTTCTGAGCATATAATGGTTCATCAAAAGTATTTTGAGATTAGGATGTGGGCGTCATGTGAAGCAAAAGAGTGCAATGGTAGAATTCGCTCCCTACAAAGCTCTAAAACTCCGTGCACCAATAACCCAGGTGGTGTTGTGGGCAAAATTTTTTGGTTTGTCAAGCTTCGGTTTTGATGCATATGTTACTTTAGATGTAGCTTTTTTTTGTCTTCCTTTTGATTCTTAATTTTTTTTTCTATTTCTCATTAGTGTGGTTTGCTGAAGCTAATTATTGAATACTTGAATGCTAAGTTCTTTGCTCCTGCATTGTGTGAAAACATCTATTCTAACTCTATTAGGTTTTGTTGGCCAGTTTGCCAATGGTGCCTTGGATTACTCTTTGTCGATTCTCTTGCAAACTTTAATAACTACCTAATACGCTTGCTGTACAACAGGAGTGGGAGTGAAAAGCTCATGGTTACTGTTGCAGAGAAATTTGTTGATTCAGTGAACATTAAAGTTCACTGTAAGATGAATTTGTCTTTGTTTGAGTAATTGTGAGTGATGTGCATGAAATTAGAAATGCAAGCCTTGCTGTTCCATTATTGAAACTATGGGTCTGGCATGCGATTTGATTTCATGTACTGGTTAGCGATGGTGTTTTCATCAAGATCTGGAAAGGGGACTTCACAGACATGTAAACAATTAAATAAACCTCAATAGACATTGTAAGTCGAGAAACGAAGGTGCAAGAAAAACAACCTTGCTGAGATACAATGGGAATTCACTGTGAGGTTTCAATGCGATTATATCGTTCATTTAACAGTTATTTTTTATTAATCTTTAGGGCTGCTAGGTATGTTCTTGCTACTCTGAAAGTATATTACTTCGACTTGGCTGCACATGTCTCAAACAACAAGGGATGAAGGTAAATTTTATCCAAGCTACTTTACTCTTTTAACATTGTTTTCCTCCTTGACCTTTTACTCGTATGAAAGATTTTGAGCCTGCGGTATCCAACAAAATTGATGAAAACTATAAAACTTTGCTTACTACGAAATATACTTTTCTGTTAGCCTTTCTTGATAATATGCTTGCTGTTTGTTGAGAATGACCTGGGATATGAGGTAGATGAACAAGTCTTCCGTAACCTGAAAAATTAAGTAATACTCGGTATAGCATATGATTCTTGCTTTCCATGGTTGTAAAGTAATGTGAATTTAACTTCTTAGCCTCTTTTAACATACTTTTTTTTTTAATTAATTTTATGACTAATGTTGGTTTAAACGTGATGAGCCTGCTTGAGCCAATCTTTGTGGTAGATTCTCATGATTTCATTCTGGAAGTCCACCGTTAATCGGGTGGGAGTCCCATGGTCGAGTGCAGGTCAATCACTAAGGGACTAACGGTAGGGATTAAGGGATGTTGACTCATCTTCCTATTTCCATTTATTCTTTTATCATTCATGAATTACTGGACATTAATGCTTAATTATACATTGATTCGTGTTTTAATGAAATAGGTGAGTCTTGACTCTTGAATAAGAGCAGTCAAGATTACATGACAACTGCAGATATGGCGGATCTGACAACAGGTGAGTAGTACAGATATGATCTTATGATCTTATCTGACTGAAGATGGATCATTTTTCACGTGTGAATATCTGTTCAAGTTGAGAATTTCCTATAACTATGATGTTTCTACTTCAGGTAAATATTGTGCATCATGTAATTTCTGCTTTGGTTACCAAATATAATGCCAAATCAATCTTCCCATCTTCGCTTACTCATGTCGTCACTTCTTAAATGAAGTAGATCTCAGCTGTTTTTCTGACTGTTGAACAAAATATTTATTGCTTACTTTATTTTCTTCTTCCTATCCTACCCTTTTTTTTTTAATTATGTTGGTCTTGCCTAAGACCGTCTTAACTTCACACAACTCACAACCTTCTTTATTTTTCCACCCATTTTAGTCGGGTGTGAGCTGTGACGGACCCAGAATCTATAGACTGTGGGGTCTATTTTAGTGTAATTGCTACGAAGTACTCTAATTCTTTTTAGTATGGGGTCTAAAAGACGTAAATTTTTAAGTCAAACAAATTTGACAATAAAAAATGTCTATTGTTCGGAAAGTTGTGGGGTCTTGAGACCCCACTGTTCCAAAAGAGGAAACGCCACTGGGTGTGAGAGCCGTCTTAAGTTAAGACGGTCTTAAACAGGAATTGGTTTTTTTTTATCCATCTTGATGTTGAAAGAAATAATTTGGGGCAGAAATCTCTCCCCCTATCACATTCTTACTTTGATATTGTATATAGTAATGTTTGATTTTGTTTCTTGTAAAGACCAAACAACTTGTACCTAATAATCTAATATTAAGGTCCAAAATAACAGTCAAGACATGTTTGTTTTTATTTCTCAACCAATGAAAGTAATGTGACATACTGTAGAGCTGTATGATTATTGGGTGTCATATTCATGACCGGGGCTCAAAACCCTGCATGCATTATTACTTCCCTATTGGCCTCCTTTACATCATATCCTGGATTCAAAACCCGTCCGCATCATTACACGAAAGAAAAAATAAAAATTTAAGGTTGCTGCCTCTGAGGTGCCTTTTTTTTACCTTTTACACTTGTGGTAACAACCCAATTATTGTCTTTTTTTTTGAAGAAAAAAATTCAGTGATCTGGTGTTATTTTTGTGGTGTACAGTTGTACACATCCAGGTGAAAAAAGTCATTTTTTTGGTCATTGCTGAAGAAATAACAAAGATCCACAGCAGAAAATCCTAATGAGCTGTTTTGAGACAAGGTAATGAATATTTTAAGTCATTTCCTTGAGTTTATTTTTGGCCTTTTTCTTTGCCTACAGGCTACAGCTCATCTCTTGTAGATAAGCAATTTTAGTTTAGATGTCTTTTTCGTAAACAAGCATTAACACTGCTTTGTTAAGGTACGAAAGCGATTAGGTGAATATTTAAATAACAATAATGTAGAATTTTATCATTAAAACACTCAACTTTTAGCCACTTTTTACATAAGAAACATACTTAATAGAAGCTCTTATTCACCAAACACATAATTTGAGAACATCAAACTTTCTATTTAGTCCCAAGCTTTGAAATTCCCCACACACTAAGCATACCAACATATCTAGAATAAGATTAACCTTGACTCTTAATTACTCCTATATAACGGAATTACGGAAACCAATCACTTATTTAAGCATTGCTCCGTAATCTTAAACAGTAGCTATTGGACCCATGCTCACTGTGCTTTCCATTGCCTTCATTGCCTCAAACCTAGGCTCTTTCTCCTGGAACTTCACCCTTGTGTAGAGATTCATATAATCCTCGAACACAAATTTCGGGTATGTTGTGCACTTGTCCTCTTGTTTTCCCAGTAATGTTGGTGCCGGGTAAATCATGGCATCGCTGCCTGGGTTGTAGAATGATGCTATGGACATCCTGTTGCCGTCCGTCTGTGCTATCACTCGGTGCATCACACTCTTGTACTTGCCATTAGTAATAACCTAAGATCATCAAAATGCCAACATTTTTTTATTACTTGTCAAGGAAATTCCAAATAAAATACTACGGAGTAATAAATATATTATTGGCAACAATACAAGAATGTTACCTCAAGTTGGTCACCCAAGTTAACAACAATTGAGTGTCTCATAGGAGGAACATCAATCCATTCTCCGTCTTTAAGGAGCTGCAGCCCACTGACTTTGTCATCTTGGAATAAGAGAATGATGCCACCGGCATCGGTGTGGGCCCGGAGGCCTTTGATAAGGTCGGGCTTGGGGCATGGTGGGTAGTTGCTGACCTTGGTGCCGAAAGTCGGCCCATTGGCCCCATAGAAGGCCTTCTTTAGGTAGCCTTTCTCAAGGCCAAGGTTCTCACATAGCAAGTCCAGGAGTATCTCTGATAATTTCTCTATCTCTGCTGCAAATTCCTTCATCACCTTCCTGCCATTTTACCATAATCTCGTTATGTAATCGTACATAAACTATTTGTAAGGACTCGATATAGAAGAATGTAAAAATGTTACCTGTACTCATCCTCGAGATCCGGGATCTCATTGATGTTGGAGATGGGACGATGGCGAAGGTGAAAGGTGCTCTCCCAGTCAATGTCATTGATCTCAGTTTGAGCAGCCTCTAAGCCCTTGCCCTCTACCATCTCCTTGAACTTTTGCTCCATGCATTTCTTGTAATGCTCTTTTGTCATCCTTTCCACTTTGTCCATAAGTTCATGAGATAGAGTATGGTTCACCACCTTATTATATCCAACACAAATGAAACACACACGCACGCACGCACACACACGTCAATACTAGTCTAGTTAAGTGAAGTAAACATGGTTTCTTTTTACAAGGTTACACCGTTTGTATGGTTCCAATTTTATCAGATAGCCTCGAAAACATGTATGTATTACTCGTAGTAAAATTACCTCGAAAAATCCCCAGTTCTCACAAGCATCCTTGATTTTCTCCAAAATGGCACTCTTGTCTTCACCATTGAGCTTCTCCATATCAACAATTGGGAAGTTCTCGATTTGCGCCATTTCAACTAGAGACTTGTTTCTTGCTAAGCTTCTTAACTGCTTACTACTTTGGTTTGTTAGTTTTGCAACTGTGGGATATCTTATGGCTTATTGGCCTCTATTTATAGGCAAATAAGAATATGTAGGATCTAAAGTTAAATTCTTTAACTAGAAAAGAAAAAATATATTTAGAACTCTTTATTTTAATCTTAAATCAAACAAGGACACGTGGAGCATTTATGTAACATATCCTGCTGCTGGGCCACTTGACACAAAATACTAATCTTACTTGGTATGCTTGACCATAATGTGGCTGTGTTTTACTCTAGTTACACCATCTCTGTTTCAAGTGAGGGTGGGTCACTCACTCATACCACCAATGTACAAATGACTCCAAAGACTAACTCATCTTTTTTACCTTAGCATGCGCGGTGCGCCTTCCTTTTTGCTTTTCTTTTGATATTGATCGTTAAAACTTTACCGTCTTTCTTCTGATCTTAGATTAGGAAAGTCGTATTGCGTGGCATACATGATCTTGAACTTGTGTTTTTTAGCCGAATATGGAACGTGATGTTGTATAATGGCATCCGGCATGCTCCTTCCGAGAGCGATGTTAAATTTTTGGGTTAGTCTCGTCGTTTTACAGTCGCACATTGTTTGTCAAGATTTTATGTTCTACGAATTTGGATAACATGAGATATACGTATTATTTGGTGCACTTCAAATGCACGTTTGGAGTGCAATACTTACACTTTCGGTAGTATGTTGCATCTATGTAATAATGTAAGCATTGCTGATTCTTTTCCATTTTCTTTGTTATTGCAGAATAATTCATCATACATTATTGGCTTATTGGATGTATGTATGTATGTATGTATGATGTATCTCAGATTCTTTTCCCTCTACTTTTAACTTATCCCCTCTCATTATTTACTTACCTAGTTTTACCTTTACTTTTAAATATTCCCCTTCTTTTTCTGCGTTCAAATTCTTAACCTAGATACGAATTACTCCTTATTTTTTATGGCCGAACTTGAACATACAGTGCAAACGAAATATTTCACTCTGTTTTACCAAATAAATGATTCCTTTAGCGACATTGAAAAAGTTTTAGCCACAAACATCTGGAATCTGAATTCTACCGTCAAATATTACTGCTAAAATATATACCTTCTAGAGTTCTTGGCTTTTACCTTATGCGAAAGATTTGATTTTCCACTTATATCATAGATGTTCTTCATTTGTGTCTTAAGAGTACTTTGTTAATTATTATCTTCATGTTTATTCCTTGACCAGATGCTAGTGAATGTTTATGTACATATAAAAGTGGAGGAGATACGGAGGTAAAGAGCGATGGCAGTCTGCATTCCTTGGTAAGCCATTTAGTTTGGCGTGAAATGAATCGATCCATTTTCTCTCGTACACTAAACTCCACCCTTCTATTATACTCCGTATTAGACTATTCTTTACGAAAATAAACTTGTGAATGTGAAATGTCTATTTTATATTTTAGTATCGACCATTCAACACGATAACTATTTGAGATAATATGAAAAATCGAAGCAACGGTAGAATATGCTCAAGGTGAAGGGAAGGGTCCCATATGAACATAGACACATGGTTGATTTATGGAGTTAAGACCCACCTTGAATTCTTCTTGACGCTAACTGCCGATCTAAGCTTCAAATATTAACTTAGATGTGGGCCTTTTTATGAACAATATTAAAAACGACAGACATTAATGTGTGATTTGTACAGGAGAGAATTGCATGGGGGCCGAGCTAAACAACCATCTTATACGACCTTATCGATAGTCGCCTAGTCGGTCGTGCTAAGGTTATTTCTAGTGTACGTGAAATAACTTTTATGTACAAAGAGTGTACGTAATTCCTTAAATCAAGGGAGTCAAAGAAGGAGAAGTGAACACGTAATATATACGGGATTCTATAATAAGTCGAAAATAATGGAAATAATAGAATTTGGTGGCGGATGCTTAGCTTGAAGAAACGCTTTCTATACATAATTAGTATGTCTTTAGAAAGGTTTTATATAGGCACATGAATCAAACCTTCAAAATGAGGATGAGCCTTGGGCGAGATATGTGTCGGATTCATGTGAATGTTAGGCACATACACTCGATGGGTTGGTCGTATTGACTTCTGTCGTTACGGGTAAACCAATCAAGTTTAATGGACGATACTATAGTGAACAATTCTGATTCAGCTAATGTATCTATGGAATAGAACTGTGGAAGAGTAAAGTTGCCATGTTTTTTTTTTGCACAGTACATTATTGTAAATTTGTTTGGTTTTATTAATCTTCTTACATACCCTTTGATTTGTTCAATGAGAAAGGAGGTCATATTCTACAAAATCAAATCTATGAAAGGCATTCAGTTGCTATAAGGTGACTTCTTACTCAACTTTCAGCATCACCCCAAAACTAAATCTCGATCTGTCCATTGTGATGTTGTCAAGGTACGATCAATCATTTCAGTAGCGCTAATTTTGAAATTTTCATGCTCCAATAGTGAGTTTGGTAGTGTTTTGACAAAAAAAAATCTGAACTTTAGGTAGTGTTTGACAAAAAAATAAAACTTTAGCTATTTCTTCCAAAATTGCTTTAATTATAGGCAGTTTTTGACAAAAAAAACTCTTTAAATTAATTTGTTAAACAAGTAAATTATCCGCTAATGATTATACTCCGTAGATATTCTTTGGTGGTTTTGTGGACGACTTAAGTTTCTCACATAAATATTGGTCCATGTTAGTGGTCTAGGGCGGAGGGGTGAACTTTTAGTACATGTTTCAATTTTTATGTCCGAGATGGTGAACGGGTCGTCTCTTACCGTGACCGGTAATAGAGGGATGCATTGTCGCAGCCTTCCCGTCCTCGTCATCCTCGAAAATAAGAGTGCGCCGGAATGAATGTAGGGGTCATTTGCTATTGATCATTCCCTATCAACCAAGTGGATCACTTCCTTGAAACTTCATAGCACCCCACCATTTCACAATAGTACTCGATTCCGACTATGACATCTACAAAATAAGCCGGTTTTCGTGTAAATTACTCCGTATATCATATTATAATGTAACAAAAGAAGAATAAAAAGTCTTAGATACAAATTAGAACTTTTTTAATTACTAGGTCGAATTTTGCATATTTACTCGTCTTTGTGCCTTGAGGAAGTCTCCTTGAGAAAACCAAAGAGAGAAAAAATTCCATGTTATTGCTTTTTCAAGTCTTTATTTATGGTTTGGAGTCACATTCGAGCATTCCACTTTCTTCATCATGATGTACTAAGATTCTTTTCTTGTGAATATCTAAGACCACGTTGCATAGTAATAAGAATAACAAACTGACAAGTTTGGTGAAAAATATACAGTAAGTGGATTGTACATCTGATGTACTACCACAGATAATGTAGATTTTGAGCTTTATAAGAAAGTTTTTTAGCGTAGTATTAAAAATTATGAATTTTAATATAAAGTTTTTGAGTTAATTAATTTGAACATTAAGCTCAAAAAAATTACAATAAAACTCATTATACATCACATATAAGATTTAAAATATAATTTATAAACTTTAAAAAGCTCGAAAAAAATGCATAAAAACTCAAATTCATACTAGTCTGAGGTAGTACATCCGATGTATAATCCTTTTTCTCAAAAATATAGGCCGTTGGATAATGTACTAAAAACATTTCAAGGTTAAAGTCTAAATTAATGGTTACGGCTAAATCAATGATTTTTTTAGTACGTAATCAATGATTTACTATTCTAATAATCTAATACACTACTACGATATTTGAAGAGGGCCATTTCACCCCGGTTTACAATTGGCCAAAAGATTAGAAAACAAATAATGATATAACATCGTCATGAAGGATCTTAAATATATCAAATGCGGCTATACTTAAAAGAGTTTTTCTCAAATTTATTGTAAGATGAGTTGTTATATATAGCTCGTACATATAAATTATAAGTTACAATTATTATTATTTGTATAATCTGTATTTATTAAAAGGAAAATAAGATACCTTGTGAGACGAGTAGTTACATGCATACAATCCCAAAAAAGATCCAAAAGTAGTTACATTTGGTTGCAATTGGGTCGCATTTTCCCAATTTTAACAGACTTATAATAAAAGAATAGTAAAAGAAAAACAAACGAAAAAAAGATAAGTAAATGCAATGACAACATATGCAATTCACCACATGCAATGATACAATGATACAAGTCTAGAAGAGCCTAGTTTACGTCCATTATTATTATATTATATTTGCACCAATGTGTACGAAACTTATAGTCACATCACACTTTGATTAATTGCCAATGATATCATTTTCCAATTTCTCCGCTCTTTGCGATTCATGTTAAATCCATCACTAGTCCCTAATGCACGTAATTTGACCATCGTACGGAATTACGGAATTCTCTTATGCGTCTCATGAAATTACACTCCTTGTGAACACTCATAATTTACAACAGCTCATAACTTTATTATTACTCCGTAGTTGATTTTTTTGGGTAAAATTCTGAAGCGGGATTAACCCAAAAAAAAGAAAAAGAAATGTACTCGTAATAATAATCTAAAAGCTCGATGACAAGATTATAGAAAAAGAATTAAGAAGTTTGGTGCAATAATAAACGTGTCCCATGCAAATAAAAGATGGGTTGGCCCTAGACCGTAGTACGTGTACGTACATCTTATGCACAAATGCAGAGGCAAATAATGTACGTAGCATATACTAAGTATGAACCAAGCAATATGTTGGATGCATTGCATACATGATTGATTTTTGCAATTCATGTATGTAGGCGTTACTTAAGTACGTAATGCATTATGCATGCATAGACCCATAAATTGGTTGAATTATGGGCAATAATAATAAGCTAAATAAGTGAAATTAATTGTCCTGAATGTATTATTTGCATATTGTGAGCATGACATGTTTCTTCTTATTTCACTAATCGACGAAATTGTTTACAAGAACACTTATTATTAAATGTGTGATTACTACCTTTCATAATTTTAATCTACTTTTATAGATGCTTCTTCTAATTGAACACTTCCTATTGCATGTATAAATGTATAATCCAATTAATAAAGTTAATTATTCATGATTCTTGCTTACAAGTCCCCTAGCACTTAGTTCAATCAATTAATATCAAAAACTCACGTCCTCTTTTTATTAAGAAAGTAAGAATTTTTCGTAATTTTCTACTCTAAGTAAAATCTCCTCTCATTTAGGCTATTTTTTATACTCTGATCACAATGAGAAATGAGTTGTAAATTATTGGCCGTCTTAAATAAGGCTTCCTTCCCTATTCTAACACTATCTCCAATAAAGTTTTTCTTTCCTAGTTATCTTTACTCAATTACTCTATTAATTTTTTGTAGGTAACAAAACTAAAAAAAATCGTGCATTAGCAGGGGACCTACCCTAATTATATATTACCGGGTTACGAAACATCGTCGACGTTTTATAAAACATCGTCGACGTTTTTTTATAAAAAAGACGGTCACTACCCTTACCTCATATTCCTTTCATCTCTCTTCCCTAAACCCAATTCCCTCTTACCAAAGACTCCCCACGGCCACCACCCCCACCGCGGTGCCGCCACCACCCCCACCACAGTGCTGCCGCCACCCCGTCGTCTTCCCACAGTGCAACAAAACCCAATTCAAGTAAGTTTCATAGTTTTAATTAGTTATGATTTGAATTAGTAGTTATTGTTTGTATGGTTGTCTTTTGTTTTTCAAATTTGATAGATTTAGTTTAGTGATTGTTGTATGGTTGTCTTTTGTTTTTCAAATTTGATAGATTTAGTTTAGTGATTGTGGTGTGTTGTTGAAGATGGGTTTTGATTGTTGTTGGTTTGTTGTTGAAGATGGGTTTTGATAGATTTAGGTTATTGACGCCTTTACTGGACGTTGGTGTCGATGACCAACGTCCAGACTGAACGTTGGTCACTGATACCAACGTCCAGACCAGACGTTGGTCACTGATACCAACGTCCAGTCCAGACGTTGGTATCACTGACCAACGTCTGGTAGTCTGGACGTTGGTATCAGTGACCAACGTTCAGTCTGGACGTTGGTGTCGGGTGCCGACAATTTTTTTTTCTTTGTTATTATTGATGGTTTAAAACGTTTTATTCTCGTAAATTTCTATTTTTTCTAAAACATATGTAGTTTAATTTGTTTATTATCGCTTTAATTACGTTAAAGAGTTTGCATAACGTACCGATGAATCGTTGGTCGTCACTAATTACCGTTTAATTTTTACTTGAAACCGTCTTTCTAATTTTTGTTGAAGTTTTTTTTTATGTTTTTGGGTGGTTGGGTAAAAGATGAGGGAAAAAAATTAAGAAGAAATGATAGTAAGAGAAAGTAGAGGAAAAGGGTAGTGTGGTCTTTTTTTTTAAAAACGTCGACGATGTTTTATAAAACGTCGACGATGTTTCGCAGCCCTCTTATATTAATATAAACTATGCATACGTATTAATTACTAGTACATAATTATGATGAGCCTAAAATTAACAATACATATTGAATATTGATACAAGGGTTATTACAAATATTTAAATCATAATTAAGTAAATTACTCCCTCCGTCCCGGTCATTTGTTTACCATTTCCTTTTTAGGGTGTCTCACTCATTTGTTTACCTTTCTATATTAGGTATGCTTCCAATGGGTTATTTGATCACCCAATAGGACTTTTATCCACATGTCATCCAATGTCTTTACCCACAAATGGTCCCTCCCTTCTCCTTAATATTTGTGCCAAAAGCAAAGGTAAACAAATGAACGGGACGGAGGGAGTAGTTCACTACCTAAAAGAAATCGCTAAAAGAGCTACATTATTAGTAGCTAAAATTATCAAAGTCAATCTTTAAAAGGTCACCCAAAAAGGATATAATAAAATTAATAAGAAATCAATTTCCAAATTTAATATGACAATTTGTGTCAGTTTATTGACGACTTTCACGTCTACTTCGTAAAACAAGATGCACCACGAATCGAAAGTAAGAGTTCATTGGAACAATAACTAAAAGAGGGGATATTTTTTGGCGTGCAATTATGCAAAAGACATGTAAAATGGAAGAATTACTCAATATATAATGTCCTTATCCAAGAGTTGTTCTTAGCTTATAAAGGGTCCTCTCATTAAAGCTTATTCTTTAATTAGTTGATGTGGATGATCTTTCTTTAGACCTTGATATCATGATATGAGTAGTATTATTCAGATTGTATTCCATTTTCTTCTACGAACAAATTCCAATCCTTGTCCGACTAATGAATTCTATATATTCCTCGTTAACAACCATACTAATTTTAAGTGATACTAGTAATTTTTTTTTCCCCGATTACTGTAGATAACAATCCAAAACATTGCGGATAACCTGAAAGTGATACACACGTTAATGAAGAGTAATTTAATAGCTCACATACTCGGGTTATTTACTGACATTTCTTAATAACTCACCCTCTCTCACAGTGAATAGCTTACACTTATTTATTTTGTGAGGGAAAAATGAAGTAGATACAAACTATTAATTGGAACGGAAAGAGTATTTACAAGGCACAGCCTTAGCTTCATTAAGTGCGGGGATCAAGATTACTTTAAAAAAAATCTACTATCATCATGTTCTTCCTTTCACTAATTTTTTTAATTTGCTATAATTCCGAATGATAGTCTGACGCAACTCAGTCGAATGTCCACTACTAATTATAAATTTGCAACCTGTCAATTCTAAGAACCCTTGTATTAAGTGATGATGATATTAATTTGAGAAAATGAGCACAAATATTAAAAAACCAACAAGATATTAAGTATGAAAAGGAAGTAAACACCAAATACAAGGAAAAACAGAGACAAAACATGAAATGTTGATCACCATGCTAAGCAAGTTAAGAGTCGAAAATAATAGGACCACCGACCACCCAACAAGCTACAAGCTAGGCATGGAGTTATTGAAATGCAAAATAGTACATGCCTTATGTTTGGGTTACGGGCCGGCGGGCCCTATGACCCATTGACCCGTAGCTTTAATGTAATGTAATAATGTTGTATGTATCCAACCCTTAACCATCTTGTCAAACTCTCATCTTCTTCATTTATCTCTCTCTATCTTTTAATTTCCCAACCCCACTCCCTAACTTTTCCTCCTTTTTCCTGTTTTGCCCTAATTCTGCATGCATGCATGCATGCTCGATATACTCATTTCTATTTATTTAACATTTTGTTTTAATTTGCCCTAAAACCAGCTTGTTAATAATCATGATGTCCATATGTAACTAAGCACATATTAGCAATTTGAAAATATTATACTTTAAACAAGACATATACTCATCCTTATCTCACAATTGGTTCTGTGCAGGGTAAATTTATACACAAATTGTATAAATGGGTATAGGTAATAAGTTATAAGAAAACTATGGTTACTTACTGTAAAATAATAACATGGATTACAATATAAGTCTACACAAATACGGAATATATGTGTATTACTAAGTAGAAGTGGAGGTGGGCACGCGGGCTGTTGGGCTGGCACACCCCATCACGCTCCATGGCCCATTTAAGCATGACATGGAATTGACACGGTCTAGCACGACACGACACGCCACATGTCGTGCATGGACCAATGTTTGAGAAAAAAGATTGTGCCTATCACATGCATGACACCGTTCACAGGAGCACGTCACGCTTTGATATACTCAAAATAAATACTAAGAAAAAAGGCAAAAAAAAAATGAAGAAATTGCTTAGGCACGCTCAAGCACAACACGTTACGACATGGTACGACATGGGCCGCCATTTATATTTCACCGGCACGACACAGCGCGCCACAAAATCCACCTTCCCGTATCGTTGGTAGACCGGCACGAGACACGACTCACTTTCATCTCTATTTGTCATGCCCTTGTTTTACTAAGCAAAGATATTGTGGGCCTTGAGTCAACAAAAAAAGATATTGGTGGGCCTGCCTGGCCGTTCCAATGGTATTGGACTGATTTAGCCGTGCTTATAATGGGCATTCATGAGCAAGAAATAAGGTCTACGAAAGCCCATTTAGACGTACCTACTAACTCATAAGCCCACCTAATGAGGCCTTTCCTTGCTTCTTGTGATGTTTTCCATTGTACAAATAATAAGTGCATAAGCCTATTTATACATGCATTATGTCGGTTAACTGTGCTCTCTACATTTTACATGATTTTTCTAAATACTTTGTTAGTTACAAAGTTTAGACCATTCTTTGTTTTAGCCTTCTGACATTAACTATATGTGCCTTAACATTTTATGCAAGATTTCTCTAGATTAATTATTTAACACAAGTCATATATTATAACTACCTGCTTATAGTATGAGGTAATGACGGTGATTACATGAGATAACAGAAGATACAAAAAGACATACTCCATAACTAAATAATTAAGAAGATAATAAGATATGTTTCCAACACTATTAATGTAAGCAATCTATTATTTTATTGGACTATAAGTTTTTTCTTCTTATTTGCAAACTCACATATACTTTTGCCAACTAACATTAGTTAGAAAATGGATAGTCAATCATTCCTAATAATAGGAATCAATCAATAAAAGTACAAATACATGGTTACATCCTCCATTCAATTGATGTGCGTACATTTGCTTTTTAGGCAATATTCATAAGTGAGAAAAATCTTCAATATAATATAATTTGAAGATATAAACAAAAGAAAACGAGTATTGATATACGTAGGGGTGGCAATCGGGTCAGTCGGGTCGGGTTTGGGTCGGGTCATGTCGGGTTCGGGTCGTATCGGGTTCGGGTCGTATCGGGTCAGACAACCCTTTCGGGTCGGGTCGGGTCGGGTTCGGGTCGTTATCGGGTCGGGTCGTTTTCGGGTCAAATGATACATCGGGTCGGGTCGGGTTTGGGTCGGGTCGTAATCGGGTCCGGTTATTTTTTCGCAATATTTCAATATTTTTCCATTAAATCTAGTTTTAAATTATTATTTGGTTTAATTAATTCATTATTAAGTCAAACATATCAATTTAAAAAATAAATCACTTTCATTTTGATCATTATTAAGGTTAATAATTGTCAGAGCGTCAATTTAATCGGGTCAATATCGGGTCGGGTCAATGTCGGGTCGGGTTCGGGTCGGGTTCGGGTCACTGATTTTCGGGTCGTCAACGGGTTACGGGTCGTCATCGGGTCGGGTCGGGTCGGTTTTGGGTTGCAGTATTCTCGGGTCGGGTCGGGTCGGTTATGCTCGGGTTTCGGGTCGGGTCACTCGGGTCGGGTCAGACTTGCCAGCTCTAGATATACGTGTATAAAGCAAACATATAAAATTGAGTAAAACTCAATAGTCGTAATGAGAAAACGGAGTATAAATATACGTGTATAAAACAAACATATGCAATTCATTGAAACAGATAAAGTATACTGTTACGTGAAAAATATATCTCTCTAAAAGTTGAGTAAAACTCAATAGGTCTAATGTCGACATTGACACCCTCAAACGACAAGAACAAAAATGGAAAACAAAGGGCTCCCTAGTAAAAGTTGTATCTTTGTTCTAGACAAGTAACATCACATTTACTACTTTATTTATGCAAGTTAATGTCAGGTGTGATCAACATTCTGACAAATATTAACACATCTAGGAAGTTATAAGTCAAAAGCCCGTCTAGCTCAGTTGGTAGAGCGCAAGGCTCTTAACCTTGTGGTCGTGGGTTCGAGCCCCACGGTGGGCGCTTTTTTTCTTTATTATTTTTTGTTTTAAGGCGTGTTAAGGTCTAAATAAAAGTTCAAATGCAACAATGAAAGAAATAACCGTTACTTCCCACAGGCTTGCAGAGTTGCAGCTATGTACGTGCATGGTTAGCCCATGCCATATATTCTTCTCAATTTGCCGATAAATTCGATAATGTCCGGATTTTATATGTGTTCAATCTGGAATTGCTATTATCACTATCTATTACGAAGTAATAGCGAAATGAAGGGCAATAATATCGCATTACCGTGCATTATTATGAGATACAAATTAAATATATAGTTAGTAAAACTCTACTCGGTATTATTTAGCAAGTGGGTGAAAATAAGGCTTAAGAATAGGCATGTGAATTATGAGATACTCATTTAAAATATATGGAAAACAAGATTTTTATTTTATTATCGAAATATTCAGGACGTAATCTCTTGATTCCATCATACGAGTTAGGATTTTGAAAGTATTACGAGGGTCTTATCGACTTAATCCCGTAGAGAAATGATTGGTCTTTTTTGTGACTTATTTCATCTTACCTACAATTTGGTAGTAGTAAGATGGGGTCGTTTTGACTTGTTTTATCCGTTCTCCTCCAACCCAAATCATAAGGTCTATATTTAATAGTCTAATACGTAGCTTGGAGGCCAATACAAAAATATTTTCTATTATCCTAAGATATTATCACAATCTTTAATGATAATTATCTCTAAATAATACATATAGCATCAAATAAGTTTCTACCAAAATATAAAATTTTGGTGTCTAGAATATCCTATCTCGAATTTGATTTTACTAGTTGAATACTACCTCCCTTCAACTCCACTCTACCATATTCAACTTTGTACACTATTCATGTGTAAGCTTTTAATTGCAATTTTCTCTCGATTAATAAGTGAAAATATATTCATGTGTTATCTTGTTTGATTCGTCTTTACGAGTACATTAAAAATATCAAACTTTTATAATTTTTGCAAATACGCGGCTAACGATATTTACCGCGTAAAACACGCGTTGACAAATGTGAAAAAGTAAAGTGGTAGAGTGGAGTTGAAGGGAGGAAGTATGTCAGTGGTGACGATCAGTTGACCGTTGTATAGGCCATCGCATAATATTTCATGATTTGATCTCTATGGAAGTTTTTGCCTATTCACTTGTGCAAATATGAGAATGAACCAAATACTCCTTCCGTCTCGGTTATTTGTTTATCTTTACTTTTGGCACAATTATTAAGAAAATGGAAGGGGACCATTTGTGGTTACACTAGGTGGATGACAAGTGGACAATTGTCCTATTGGGTGATCACATTACTCATAGATTATCTTCCTATTATAGAAAGTTAAACAAATGAATGAGACACCCTAATATGAAAATGGTAAACAAATGAGCTGGACGAAGGGAGCAGTACATTTAGCGAGTGGGTTAGTGATAGCAATTCAGATGTCAAGTCATAGTCTCATAGACTAACTTACACCATTCACTTACCTTCTTGGATCCATCTACATACTTTCGGATTCCCGTCACTTTAACCACCATCATTAACAGCCTTTTTTACTTGTCCATAACAAGCTAAAATTCTGCCTTTACGTCCTAAACCAACTGGAGATAGTAATACATTCCATTTACATGAAAAATGCTCATTTCGTATCATTCATTTGTTTAATGAACCATCATTGATGGACGTTGCACATGACATGATCAATTCGAATCATTCATTTGTTTATCTTTTATATTTTTTATGAGAAGTATTTTATTAAAGGTAAACAAATAATTCAGACAGATCACAAAATTGCTTTGTCGACCAATAATCAGTGAGAATCTTCACCTAGTATTTACATGGATGTTGTCTATTATACTCGTTACAGAGTACGAGTACTGTTTAGTACGCATTAAGTCTTTCAAGATACGGTTTAATACGTAAGTTTGTTTATATAATTAATATCTATTTTGTTTGCCACAAAAAGTTTACTGCGAATATTAACATGAAAAAGCATGGTAGCTGAAAGAGTTTTATTTATGACGTTTTAAAACTTTTTGTAGTGTTTTGAGTGACTTGTATATATTCATGGAGTACTTATTTTTGTCTTTTCGAAACGAATTTGTTTCTTCATCAGTTCATCATCATCATAAAAAGAATAGAATACAGGATTTGTCGTGAGTGAAAACTAATTTCCACAAAGTTTGACTTTTACTGCTTGGGTTTTATAATGTAATCCTCAAGATTCGTATGCATACATAAAAAGAAACTTTGAAGGTTACTTAACTATAGTGATGGGTCAAAATCAGGTGTCCAATAAGTCGTCGCTACAAGTTAGTAGGGTTAAACATATGTCATATAATTACTCGTATCATTACTATCGTCAGCAAAAACTACAACGCTAACCAAATATATACAACGACCGAATACTACGTACCTTATAAAAGACTTGTGTCGAACATATATAGAAAACACGAGTTATTTCGTGTCGATTTTGATGGTTAACTTATTCACACGACACACATATGTATTGTAAAAGGATATGCGATTCAATTTAGAGATAGAAGTGGGAACGCAGACAGTTGAGTTGGCACGTCGTCCCAGCACGGCCCATGACCCATTTTAACACTACATATGATTGACACGACCAAGCCTGACACGGTACACCATGAGGCAAGAGAGGTTCCTAGGCCGAAGCTTGAGGAAAAAAGACTGTGCCTAGTCCTATCATGGCTCGACCCACCTGAACATGACACGCTTTGGCACGATCAAGATATATAGAAATAAGACTAAAGTGGTAAAAAAGTAAGCCTAAAGTGAACACGACACGAAATAGGCCGTGCCTTGGACCGCCATTTCCATTTCACCGGCATGGCACGAAGCCATTCCATACCTAAACCATGTCATTTTCTTCTCCTAGCCCAGTGGGCCACCACGAAACACAATGTGGCACGACCCACTTCTATGTCTACTTAAAATTTGTGTTCAACAAACCTTATAGGACAACACCTATTTATCATAAATAACTAGCATTATTTACCTCGATTATTGTTTTATTGTATACTAGCTACAACAACGTACTTATAAGTTAGTAGTATAAGTTATAAACAGTGGCAGAGCCAGGATTTGAAATTAGAGGGGCGAACAACTAACTTTATAAGGTACTCCCTCCGTCCCGGTCATTTGTTTACCATTTCTATATTTGGGTGTCTCATTCATTTGTTTACCTTTCTATATTGGAAATGCTTTTGATGAGTAATTTCATCACCCAATGGGACTATTGTCCACTTGTCATCTTATGACACTACCCACAAATGGTCCCCTCCCCTTTCCTTGGTCTTTGTGCCAAAAGCAAAGGTAAACAAATGACCGGGACGGAGGGAGTACATTTTAAAAAAATTCGAAAATTTTAACTAAAATTTCAAAATTTTCATCCGTTAGAGGGGGCGACCGCCCCTACTAGCCCCGACCCCCTAGATCCACCACTGGTTACAAACCAGTCAACCACAAACACTTAAATAAACTTAATAATATAGGCCATCATCTTATTCATTGGGTGTGTCCCCCGTATATGGAGATACTATCTGTCAATTTTTGTATGTTTCCTGTTACTTTTATGTGTATTTTGTTCTGTTTATCAATACTTTGATAATTTATCAATTATGTTGTTCCAATCGTGGAATTTTTGCTTTTACATTGTAAATTATACGCCACACGGTTGGAGATTAGGTTGTGGATTCCTGGCATAAATATATAAGTCAAACATATACGATCAAATTGAATATTAAGATTGTTGTGATTATAAGATTGATACTCTATCATTTTTCATATTTATTAGCATTTTCTAGCTGTATCATTCTCTAAGCATGTGTATGTCGATGACTTTGGACATCATATTTGGTCATACACCCATACCTCTAAGGCTCCAAAGGCCACTAGCTTTCACATAATTTGAGTTAAAATCGTCGACAAAACGACCGTGATTATTCTTAATTTACGTACATTTGTTTTTCTATTTAAACTTGTAGTGACAAATTCCTCCAAAAATTTATAACAAGTTCTTACAAAAAATTGTTAAATGATCATTTGAATAATACGTCTATGAAAATAATTTACTATATATAAGATATAAATAAATAAAGGAGTTAATCGTACCGGAATTGCGATCTAATGTATTCTCTCCAAGTCATTATATTGTTTCATTTTCTTTTTGACACAAAAATTAAGAAAATGAATTTGAGATACATTCGTTATATTAGTAATCGTGTTTATCTATCTCTCTATTATTACCTCATCGGATTATATTTAACAACATAGTGTACCATGAATCCATGATCATGCATATGATTATATTCTATAATATGACATGAACAAAATAGTCGAATCCATGTACTTACTGTAAGCAGACACCTACCTATTGTCTACTGTATGCAATGGCATCCATTATTCCCCCTCTTTTTGTTCTTTGTTTATTTTGATTGATTGTTTTTAAAATGGTATGTATGCTTTCTAATAGCATTATTGAATTGTCTAGTCACTTCAAAGGAAATAACTAATGTTAATACAATAATGAAATTACAACTTTAATGGACCTACATTGCTGTTTATTTGTATAATTATGAGTTTTGTAGTACATTAGTACTCTTACCATTTGCAAACTTATAATGGTCTGTTTGGGAACATAGATTTCATTCACAAATCTGGATTTCAATCAAATAAGAAGTTTGGCAAATCAAAAGATTTGGATTTGAAAATATTTTGGATTTGATACAAATCCCTACCCATTGGATTTCAGCCCATATGAAATACGGCCCCTACCCCCCCTCATTTCCAAATCCATAACTCTGTATGCCCTCTCCTCCTCTTCCCTGCTAATTGCTAACTCATATTCACCATCTTCAAAGTGTGAAACAATCAAGCCTTGATGACATTAATTTGAGATTAAAGATTTAAAAGCTCATACTCCAAAAATTTTGATCAATCGTACCTCGTTGCTTACGGTTTTTGCTCGCACCAAATTACTGCACGAAGAATAAATTGCGGGATGCTGCTCAAAGATTCAATGATTTGATGGTGTTTGTGGTTACAGTTGAGTTTTTTGTCAGTATTGATGCAACAATTGTATGTTTTAATTTTGAAGACTGAATTTTAGTTAATGTCAAAACTCCATATTAATAATGATTTCATGATAATTTTCTAATTGAACAAATTAAAAATTCACATCTTCCCAAACAAGGGAATTGGATTTTGGATTTCATATTTGAAAATACAAATTTCAAATTTAGCATTTCAAATAAAATCAAGGTTCCCAAACGCTACATAAATGTTTTTGAGTAAACCATCTATTGTTGATAGATAGCTTTCAGGCTTTAAACCGTGAGATTTGATCATGACAATTAATAACAAACTAGTTTAAAACCCGTGCATAAATGCACGGTATATATAATTTTTTATTTTTAATAAGATATATAAATAATAATCGTATCTCATTAATTGTTCATTTTTCTAGTTATTGTATTTTGTTTCGAGGAAAAAAAATTAAAATTGAAAATTACTCAAAGAAAACTGAATAATGTGCTAAAATGTATTTTTTTTTTCAAAAAGTGTTTTTTATACCACAAAGCTAATGGTTTCAATTTATAAATTGTCTCAGTTTTTAATTGTCATGAAAGTAATAAAAACGATTTATATATTTAGTTATACGTAATTTGAGTCAAATCATTATAAAATAATAGCATCAACAAATGATTAAGCAGTCTATAGTTTTATTTATATTATTTATATTTTAAATAAAAGAATATAATTTAAAGTTTAGTGAAAATTATATAATTTGATGAAAAAATTAATTTTAATGAAAAAATAATAATATAATAAAGGGTAATAAAATACATTATAAGTATTAATTTCCTTGTTTACTTAATATAATTAAATTATCAATACTTTCCTCATTTAAAAAGATGCTTTTTAAAGGGAAAAATTGTGAGCTCACATCATCAAATCTCCTCCGTTTATGCTCAAAATTTGCGTGAAATCTTTATCTGAGCCAGTAAAATGTTTGAGTGATTTAAAGGTATCTCAAACACGGGCCGTGAAATGCCGAAAATCGTGTATTATAGGCTGCAATATGGGCCGTTCGAGAGGTCGTACTAGACTGCGTTTCAGTTTCTAACAAATTTTGTACCATGTGTCTTAGGCCGTGTTAGTAGTTACCATGTTCGATTAAACCATCAGATAACAAGTATTTATCCATTTTCTCGATAAACCGACTTACCCCCAAAAACCGTTTGTGGCATACGTAAACCCTAAAATCGCATCCGTTTATCCTCAAAATTTGTTTGAAAACTTTATCTGATCCAATAAAATGTTTGTGAGATTTACAGTCATTTCTGACCCGGGGCCGCGAAATACCGAAATTCGTGTATTAGGCTGGCTGCAATTTGGGTCGTTCGGAAGGTCGTACTGGGTCACGTTTCATTTTCTCACGAATTTTGTACCACGTGTCATGGGTCGTGTTAGTAGTTACCATGTTCGATTAAACCATCAGATAACAAGTGTTTATCCATTTTCTCGATAAACCGAGTTACCTCCGAAAAACGTTTATCGCATATCGACGCCCTCAATTCTCCTTCGTTTATGCTCAAAATTTCCGTGGAAGCTTTATCTGAGCCAATAAAATGTTTGTGTGTTTAACAGTCATTTCTGACCAGGGGCTGCGAAATACAGAAACCCGTGTATTATAGGCTGTAATTTGGGCCGTTCGAGAGGTCGTACTGGGCTGCGTTTCATTTTCTCGCGATTTTTGTACCACGTGTCCTGGGCCGTATTAGTAGTTACCATGTTCGATTATACCATCCGATAACAAGTATTTATCAATTTTCTCGATAAATCGAGTTACCCCCAAAAAACGTTTATCGCATACCGACACCCTCAAATCTCCTCCGTTTTTGCTGAAAACTTGCGTGGAAACTTTATATTAGCCAATAAAAAGTTTGTGTGATTTACTGACATTTCTGACCCAGGGCTGCGAAATACCGAAAACCGTGTATTATATGCTGCAATTTGAGCCGTTCGGGAGGTCGTACTGGGTCACGTTTCATTTTATCAAGTATTTTGTACCACGTGTCATGCGTCGTGTTATTAGGTCGTACTGGGTCGTACTGTGATTTACAAGAATTTCTGACCCGGGGTCGCGAAATGCCGAAAACCATGTATTATAAGTAGGGATGTCAATGGGGCGGGTCTTGGCGGGTATCGCCCCAAATCCGCCCAACTTGGGACGGGTGCGGGTAATGATTTGACAGGTGGTGGGGCGGGGGCGGAGGCGGGTATCAAAAGTGACATTCGTCGTGGGTCGTGGGGCGGGTGCAGGTATCACATGAGATCCGCCCCGTACCCGCCCCGTACCCACCCCGCCCCACTCCACCTAACACCACCCGCCTCGCATGTCCCTGCCCCGCTTGTACCCGCCTTAATGATCTCTGGCTCACCGATAGTATACATCTAGCTAATTAAATTTTACAAAAAAAAATGATTATCTTAAAAAGATAAAGGCTAAACTAATAATAAAATAGATTTGTTTGGTAGCTTATTATGTACTAGTTAATTAAATGTGAAATTATTTCATACCACTTTCCGCATACTATTTGTATAGGTCGTACGAAACTTAGTATGTTAAGATTCATGATTTGTTTTAAAAAAAAAAATTATGAGGAGAAAGGTAATTTGACGGGTTAACAAGTGTAATTATAAGGGGTAATTTGGGCCATTCAGGAGGTCGTACTGGGTCGCGTTCATTTTCTAATGATTTTTGTACCACGTGTCTTAGGCAATGTTAGTAGTTACTATGTTCGATTAAACCATCAGATAACAAGTATTTATCCATTTTCTCGATAAACCGGGTTACCCCTGAAAAACGCTTATCGCATACGGAAACTCTAAAATTTCCTCCGTTTATGCTCAAAATTTGTGTGGAAGCTTTATCGGATCCAATAAAATGTTTGTGAGATTTACAGTCATCCGGGGCCGCGAAATACCGAAAACCGTGTATTATAGGCTACAATTTGGGCCGTTCGAGAAGTCGTATTGGGTCACGGTTCATTTTCTCGAAATTTTTGTACCGCGTGTCGTGGGCCGTGTTAGTAGTTATCATGTTCGATTAAACTATCAGATAACTAGTACTTATCCATTTTCACAATAAACCGGGTTACCCCTAAAAAACGCTTATCGTATAGCGACACCCTCAAATCTCCTCCGTTTATGCTCAAAATTTATGTGGAAGCTTTATATGATCCAATAAAATGTTTGTATGATTTACAGTCATTTCTGACCCGGGGCCACAAAATACCGAAAACCGTGTATTATAGGCTATAATTTAGGCCGTTCGGGCGGTCGTACTGTGCTGCGTTTTAGTTTCTCACGATTTTTGTACCACGTGTCCTGAGCTGTGTTAGTAGTTATCCTATTCGATTAAACCAACAGATAACATGTATTTATCCATTTTCACGATATACAGAGGTACCTCCGAAAAACGTTTATCGCTTACCGACACCATCTAATCTCCTCCGTTTATGCTCAAAATATGTGTGGGAGCTTTATCTGAACCAATAAAATGTTTGTGTGATTTACTACCATTTCTTACCTGGGGCCTAAAAATATCGAAAAACGTGTATTATAGGATGTAATTTGAGTCGTTCGGGAGGTCGTGCTGGGCTACGTTTCAGTTTCTCACGATTTTGGTACCACAACTCTTGGGCCGTGGTAGAAGTTACCATGCTCGATTAAACCATCAGATAACACGTATTTATCCATTTTCTCGATAAAACCGACTTACCCCCGAAAAACGTTTATCGCATACGACCACCCTCAAATAACCTCCGTTTATGCTCATAATATGTGTGGGAGCTTTACCTGAGCCAATAAAATGTTGGTATGATTTACTGCCATTTCTGACCCGAGGCCACAAAATACCGAAAACATTATATTATAGGCTGTAATTTGGGCCGTTCGAGAGGTCGTATTGAGCTACGTTTCAGTTTCTCACAATTTTTGTACCATGTGTCCTGGGCCGTGGTAGAAGTTATCATGTTCGATTAAACCATCAGATAACAAGTTATTATCCATTTTCTCGATAAACCGAGTTTCCCCTGAAAAATGTTTATCGCATAGCGACACCCTCAAATCTCCTCCGTTTATGCTCAAAATTTGTGTGGGAGCTTTATCTGAGCCAATAAAAGTTTTGTTTGATTTACTGCCATTTCTGACCCGGTGCCACAAAATACCGAAAACCGTGTATTATTAGGCTATAATTTGGGTCGTTCGGGAGGTTGTACTGGGCTGCGTTTCAGTTTCTCACGATTTTTTTACCACATGTCCTGGGTCATGGTAGAAGTTACCATGTTCGATTAAACCATCAGATAACACGTATTTATCCATTTTCTCGATAAACCGAGTTACCCCCAAAAAAACGTTTATCGAATACAGACACCCTCAAATCTCCTCCGTTTATGCTCAAAATTTGCGTGGGAGCTTTATTTGAGCCAATAAAATGTTTGTGTGATTTTTGCTGCCATTTCTAACCCGGTGCCACAAAATACTAAAAACCGTGTAATATAGGCTCTAATTTGGGCCGTTCGGGAGGTCGTACTGGGCTGCGTTTATGTTTCTCATGATTTTTGTATCACGTGCCATGGGCGTAGGTAGAAGTTACTATATTCGATTAAACCATCAGATAACACGTTTTTGTCCATTTTCTCGATAAACCGAGTTACCCCCGAAAAACGTTTATCGCATACCGACACCCTCAAATCTCCTCCGTTTATGCTCAAAACTTGCGTGGGAGCTTTATCTGAGCCAATAAAATGTTTTTGTGATTACTGCTATTTCTGACCAGGAGCCACAAAATACTGAAAACCGTGTATTATATAGGCTGTAATTTGGGTCATTCGGGAGGTCATACTGGGCTGCGTTTCAGTTTCTCAGAATTTTTGTACAACGTGTCCTGGGTCGTGCTAGAAGTTACCATGTTCGATTAAACCATCAGATAACACGTATTTATCCAATTTCTCGATAAAACCAACTAACCCCCGAAAAACGTTTATCGCATACGGACACCCTCAAATATCCTCCGTTTATGCTCAAAATATGTGTGGGAGCTTTATCTGAGCGAATAAAATGTTGGAGTAATTTACTGCCATTTCTGACCCGGGGCCACAAAATACCGAAAACCTTATATTATAGGCTGTAATTTGGGCCGTTCGAGAGGTCGTATTGGGCTACGTTTCAGTTTCTCACAATTTTTGTACCATGTGTCCTGGGCCGTGGTAGAAGTTACCATGTTCGATTAAACTTTCAGATAACAAGTTATTATCCATTTTCTCACAATTAAACCTCCGTTTATGCTCAAAATTTGACTTGGAGCTTTATCTGAGTCAATAACAGTTTTGTGTGATTTACTGGCATTTCTGACTCGGGGCCACAAAATACCGAAAACCGTGTATTATTAGGCTGTAATTTGGGTTGTTCGAGAGGTTGTACTGGGTTGCGTTTCAGTTTCTCACAATTTTTTACCAGATGTCCTAGGTCGTGGTAGAAGTTACCATGTTCGATTAAACCATCAGATAACGGGTATTTATCCATTTTCTCGATAAACCGAATTATCCCCAAAAAAACGTTTATCTCATACGGACACCCTCAAATCTCCTCTGTTTATGCTCAAAATTTGCGTGGAAGTTTTATCTGAGCCAATAAAATGTTTGTGTGATTTACTGTCATTTCTAACCTGATGCCACAAAATACCATAAACCGTGTAATATAGGCCCTAATTTGGGTCGTTCGGGAGGTCGTACCGGGCTGCGTTTATGTTTCTCATGATTTTTGTACCACGTGTCCTGGGCCGAGGTAGAAGTTACTATATTCGATTAAACCATCAGATAACACGTTTTTGTCCATTTTCTCGATAAACCGAGTTACCCCCGAAAAACGTTTATTGCATATCGACACCCTCAAATCTCCTCCGATTAAGTTAAAATTTGCGTGAGAGATTTATCTGAGCCAATAAAATGTTTGTGTGATTTGCTGCTATTTCTGATCAGGGGCCCAAAATATTAAAAACCGTGTAATATAGGCTGTAATTTGGACCGTTTTGGAGGTCATACTGGGCTGCGTTTCAGTTTCTCACAATTTTTGTACAACGTGTCCTGGGTCGTGGTAGAAGTTACCATGTTCGATTAAACAATTAGATAACAAATATTTATCCATTTTTCCGAAAAACCGAGTTACCCCCGAAAAACGTTAATCGCATACCGACGCCCTCAAATTTCCTCCGTTTATGTTCAAAGTTTGCGTGGGAGCTTTATCTGAGCTAATAAAATGTTTGTGTGATTTACTGCCATTTCCGACCCGGAGCCACAAAGTAACGAAAACCGTGTATTATAAGCTATAATTTGGGCCGTTCGGAAGGTCCTACTTAGCTGCGTTTCAGTTTCTCATGATTTTTGTATCACGTGTCGTGGGACGTGGTAGAAGTTACAATGTTCGATTGAACCATCAGATAACACGTATTTATCCATTTTCCCGAAAAACCAAGTTACCCCCGAAAAACGTTTATCGCATACCGACACCCTCAAATCTCCTCCGTTTATGTTCAAAGTTTGCGTGGGAGCTTAATCTGAGCTAATAAAATGTTTGTGTGATTTACTGTCATTTCCGACACGGGGCCACACAATAGTGAAAACCGTGTATTATAGGCTTTTAATTTTGGCCGTTCGGGAGGTCGTACTCGGTTGCGTTTATGTTTCTCATGATTTTTTTACCACGTGTCCTTGGCCGAGGTAGAAGTTACTATATTCGATTAAACCATCAGATAACACGTTTTTGTCCATTTTCTCGAAAAACCGAGTTACCCCTGAAAAACGTTTATTGCATACCGACACCCTCAAATCTCCTCCGTTTATGTTAAAATTTGCGTGGTAGATTTATCTGAGCCAATAAAATGTTTGTGTAATTTACTGCTATTTCTGACCAGGGGCCACAAAATACTGAAAACCGTGTAATATAGGCTGAAATTTGGGCCGGTTAGGAGGTCATACTGGGTCGTGGGTCGTGGTAGAAGTTAACATGTTCGATTAAATAATCAGATAACAAGTATTTATCCAAATTTTCGAAAAACCGAGTTACCCCCTGAAAAACGTTTATCGCATACCGACACCCACAAATATCCTTCATTTATGTTGAAAGTTTGCGTGGGAGCTTTATCTGAGCTAATAAAATGTTTGTGTGATTTACTGCCATTTCCGACCCGGGGCCACAAAATCCTGAAAACCGTGTATTATATGCTGTAATTTGGGCCGTTCGAGAGGTTGTACTGGGTTGCGTTTCAGTTTCTCATGATTTTTGTACCATGTGTGCTGGCCGTGTTAGAATTTACAATGTTCGATTGAACCATCAGATAACACGTATTTATCCATTTTCCCGAAAAACCGAGTTACCCCCAAAAACGTTTATCGCATACCGACACCCTCAAATCTCCTCCGTTTATGTTCAAAGTTTGCGTGGGAACTTTATCTGAGCTAATAAAATGTTTGTGTGATTTACTGCCATTTCCGACCCGGGTCCACAAAATACTGAAAGCCGTGTATTATAAGCTGCAATTTAGGCCGTTCAGGAGGACGTACTAGGTCATGTTTCATTTTCTCATGAATTTTGTGCCACATATCCTGGGTCGTGTTAGTAGTTAACCTATTCGATTAAATCATCAGATAATACGTATTTATCTATTTTCTCGATAAACCGAGTAACCCACGAAAAACATTTATCGCATACGGACACCCTCAAATCTCCTCCGTTTATGCTCAAACTTTGCGTGGGAGCTTTATCTGAGCCAATAAAATGTTTGTGTGATTTACTGCCATTTCTGACCCGGGGCCACAAAATACCAAAAATCGTGTATTATATGCTGTAATTTGAGCCGTTCAGGAGGTCGTACTGGGCTGCGTTTCAGTTTTTCATGATTTTTGTACCACGTGTCATGGGCCCATGCAGAAGTTACCATGTTCGATTAAACCATCAGATAAAACGTATTTATCCATTTTCCCGAAAAACCGAGTTACCCCTCAAAAACGTTTATCGCATACCGACACCCTCAAATCTCCTCCGTTTATGCTCAAAATTTGCGTGGGAGCTTTATCTGAGCAAATAAAATGTTTGTGTGATTTACTGCCATTTCTGACCCGGGGCCACAAAATACCGAAAACCGTGTATTATAGGCTGTAATTTGTGCCGTTCGGGAGGTCGTACTGGGCTGCGTTTTAGTTTCTCATGATTTTTGCACCACGTATCCTGGGCCGTGGTGGAAGTTACAATGTTCGATTAAACCATCAGATAACACGTGTTTATCTATTTTCTTGATAAACCGAGTTATTCACGAAAAACGTTTATCGCATACCGACACCCTCAAAACTCTTCCGTTTATGCTCAAAATTTTTGTGAAAGCTTTATCAGAGCAAATAAAATGTATGTGTCATTTACTGCCATTTCTAACGCGGTGCCACAAAATACCAAAAACCAGCAAATAACACGTATTTATCCTTTTTCTCGATAAACCGAGTTATCCCCAAAAAAACGTTTATGTCATACGGACAACCTCAAATCTCCTCCGTTTATGTTCAAACTTTGCGTGGGAGCTTTATCTGAGTCAATAAATTGTTTGTGTGATTTACTGCCATTTCTAACCCGGTGCCACAAAATACATAAAACCGTGTATTATAGGCTGTAATTTGGGCCGTTCGGGAGGTCGTACTAGGCTGCGTTTCAGTTTTCCATGATTTTTGTACCACATGTCCTGGGCCGTGGTAGAAGTTACCATGTTCGATTAAACCATCAGATAACACGTATTTATTTATTTTCTCGATAAACAGAGTTACCCACGAAAAACGTTTATCGCATACTAACACCCTCAAATCTACTCTGTTTATGCTCAAAATTTTTGTGGGAGCTTTATCTGAGCCAATTAAATGTTTATGTAATTTACTGCCATTTCGACCCGGGACCACAAAATACCGAAAACCGTGTATTATAGACTGTAATTTGGGCCGTTCGGGAGGTCTTACTGAGCTACGTTTCAGTTTCTCATGATTTTTGTACCACGTGTTCTGAGACGTGGTAGAAGTTATCATGTTCGATTAAACCATCAGATAACACGTATTTATCCATTTTCCCAAAAAACCGAGTTACCCCCGAAAAACGTTTATCGCATACCGACACCCTCAAATCTCCTCCGTTTATTCTCAAAATTTGCGTGGCAGCTTTATTTGAGCCAATAAAATGTTTGTGTAATTTACTGTCATTTCTGATCCGGGGCCACAAAATACCGAAAACCGTGTATTATATAGTCTTGAATTTGGGCCGTTCGGGAGGTCGTACTGAGATGCATTTCAGTTTCTCACGAATTTGTACCACATATCCTGGGTCGTGTTATTAGTTACCATGTTCGATTAAACAATCAAATAACACATATTTATCCATTTTATCGGTAAACCGAGTTACCCCGAAAAACGTTTATCGCAAACGGACACCCTCAAATATCCACTGTTTATGCTCAAAATTTGCGTGGGAGCTTTATCTGAGCAAATAAAATGTTTGTGTAATTTACTGCCATTTCTGACCCGGGGCCACACAATACTGAAAACCGTGTATTATAGGCTGTAATTTGGGCCGTTCGAGAGGTCGTACTTGGTTGCGTTTCAGTTTCACACAATTTCTATACTACGCGTTCTAGGTCGTGGTAGAAGTTACCATGTTCTTTCTAACCATCAGATAACACCTATTTATCCATTTTCCCGAAAAACCGAGTTACCCCCGAAAAATTTTCATCTCATACCGACACCCTCAAATCTCCTACGTTGATGCTCAAACCTTGCGTGGGAAATTTATCTGAGCCAATAAAATGTTTATGTGATTTACTGCCATTTCTGACCCGGGGCCACAAAATACCGAAAACCGTGTATTATAGGCTGGAAATTTGGGCCGTTCGGGAGGTCATACTGGGCTGCATTTCAGTTTATCATGAATTTTGTACCACATATCCTAGGTCATGTTAGTATTTATCATGTTCGATTAAACCATCAAATAACACGTATTTATCCATTTTCTCGATAAACCGAGTTACCCCGAAAAACAATTATCGCATACAGATATTTTCAAATATCCTCTGTTTATGCTCAAAATTTGCGTGGGAGCTTTATCTGAGCAAATAAAATGTTTGTGTGATTTACTACCATTTCTGACCCGGGACCACACAATACTGAAAACCGTATATTATAGGCTGTATTTTGGGCCGTTCGAGAGGTCGTACTGGGTTTCGTTTCAGTTTCTCACGATTTCTATTCCACGCGTTCTAGGTCGTGGTAGAAGTTACCATGTTCGATTAAACCATTAGATAACACGTATTTATCTATTTTCTCGACACAACTAGTTACCCACGAAAAACGTTTATCGCGTACGGACATCCTCAAATCTCCTCCGTTTATGCTCAAAATTTACGTGGGAGCTTTATCTGAGCCAATAAAATGTTTGTGTGATTTACTGCCATTTCTAACCCGGTGCCACAAAATACCAAAAACCGTGTTTTATAGGCTGTAATTTGGGCCGTTCGGGAGGTATTACTGGGCTGCGTTTCAGTTTCTCATGATTTTTGTACCACGTGTCCTGGACTGTGGTAGAAGTTACCATGTTCGATTAAACCAACAGATATCACGTATTTATCCATTTTCCCGAAAAACCGAGTTACTCCCGAAAAACATTTATCGCATACGGACACCCTCAAATCTCCTCTGTTTATGCTCAAAATTTGCGTGGGAGCTTTATCTGAGCCAATAAAATGTTTGTGTGATTGACTGCCATTTCTGACCCGGGGCCACAAACTACCGAAAACCGTGTATTATAGGCTGTACTTTGGGCCGTTCGGGAGGTCGTACTGGGCTGCGTTTCAGTTTTACATGATTTTTGTACCACGTGTCCTGTGCCCTGGTAGAAGTTATCATGTTCGATTAAACCATCAGATAAAACGTATTTATCCATTTTCCCGAAAAACCGAATTACTCCTCAAAAACGTTTATCGCATACCGACACCCTCAAATCTCCTCCGTTTATGCTCAAAATTTGCGTGGGAGCTTTATCTGAGCAAATAAAATGTTTGTGTGATTTACTGCCATTTCTGACCCGGGGCCACAAAATACCGAAAACCGTGTATTATAGGCTGTAATTTGTGCCGTTTGGGAGGTCGTACTGGGTTGCGTTTCAGTTTCTCATGATTTTTGCACCACGTATCCTGGGCCGTGGTAGAAGTTACAATGTTCGATTAAACCATCAGATAACACGTATTTAACTATTTTCTCGATAAACCGAGTTACCCACGAAAAACGTTTATCGCATACCGACACCCTCAAATCTCCTCCGTTTATGCTCAAAATTTTTGTGGAAGCTTTATCCGAGCCAATAAAATTTTTGTGTCATTTACTACCATTTCTGACCCGGGGCCACAAAATACCGAAAACCGTGTATTATAGTCTTGAATTTGGGCCGTTCGGGAGGTCGTACTGAGATGCATTTCAGTTTCTCATGATTTTTGTACCGCATATCCAGGGTCGTGTTAGTAGTTACCCTGTTCGATTAAACCATCAAATAACACGTATTTATCCATTTTCTCGATAAACCGACGTACCCTGAAAAACGTTTATCGCATACGGACACCCTCAAATCTCCTCCGTTTATGTTCAAAGTTTGCATGGGAGCTTTATCTGAGCTAATAAAATGTTTGTGTGATTTACAGCCATTTACGACCCGGGGCCACAAAATACTGAAAGCCGGGTATTATAAGCAGAAATTTAGGCCGTTCGGGACGTCGTACTAGGTCATATTTCATTTTCTCATGAATTTTGTACCACATATCCTGTGCCGTGTTAGTAGTTACCCTATTCGAATAATCATCAGATAATACGTATTTATCTATTTTCTCGATAAACCGAGTAACCCACGAAAAACATTTATCGCATACGGACACCCTCAAATCTCCTCCGTTTATGCTCAAACATTGCGTGGTAGCTTTATCTGAGCCAATAAAATGTTTGTGTGATTTACTGCCATTTCTTACCCGGAGCCACAAAATACCGAAAACCGTGTATTATAGGCTGTAATTTGGGCCGTTCGGGAGGTCGTACTGGGCTGCGTTTTAGTTTCTCATGATTTTTGCACCACGTATCCTGGGCCGTGTTAGAAGTTACAATGTTCGATTAAACCATCAGATAACACGTATCTATCTATTTTCTCGATAAACCGAGTTACCCACGAAAAACGTTTATCGCATACCGACACCCTCAAATCTCCTCCGTTTATGCTCAAAATTTTTGTGCAACCTTTATCTGAGCGAATAAAACGTATGTGTCATTTACTGCCATTTCTGACCCGGGGCCACAAAATACCGAAAACCGTGTATTATTGTCTTGAATTTTGGGTCGTTCGGGAGGTCGTACTGAGATGCATTTCAGTTTCTCATGATATTTATACCACATATCCAGGGTCGTGTTAGTAGTTACCCTGTTCGATTAAACCATCAAATAACACGTATTTATCCATTTTCTCGATAAACCGACTTACCCTAAAAAACGTTTATCGCATACGGACACCCTCAAATCTCCTGCGTTTATGTTCAAAGTTTGCGTGGGAGCTTTATCTGAGCTAATAAAATGTTTGTGTGATTTATAGCCATTTACGACCCGGGGCCACAAAATACTGAAAGCCGTGTATTATAAGCTGCAATTTAGGCCGTTCGGGAGGTCGTACTAGGTCATGTTTCATTTTCTCAAGAATTTTTTACCATATATCCTGTGCCGTGTTAGTAGTTACCTTATTCGATTAAATCATGAGATAATACGTATTTATCTATTTTCTCGATAAATCGAGTAACCCACGAAAAACATTATACGCATACGGACACCCTCAAATCTCCTCCGTTTACGCTCAAACTTTGCGTGGGAGCTTTATCTGAGCCAATAAAATCTTTCTGTGATTTACTGCCATTTCTGACCCGGGGCCACAAAATACCGAAAACCGTGTATTATAGGCTGTAATTTGGGCCGTTCGGGAGGTCGTACTGGGCTGCGTTTCAGTTTTTAAATATTTTTGTACCACGTGTCCTGTGCCCTGGTAGAAGTTACCATGTTCGATTAAACCATCAAATAAAACGTATTTATCCATTTTCCCGAAAAACCGAGTTACCCCTCAAAAACGTTTATCGCATACCGACACCCTCAAATCTCCTCCGTTTATGCTCAAAATTTGCGTGGGAGCTTTATCTGAGCAAATAAAATGTTTGTGTGATTTACTGCCATTTCTGACCCGGGGCCACAAAATACCGAAATCCGTGTATTATAGGCTTTAATTTGTGCCGTGTATTATAAACCGAGTTACCCACGAAAAACGTTTATCGCATACCGACACCCTCAAATCTCCTCCGTTTATGCTCAAAATTTTTGTGGAAGCTTTATCTGGGCCAATAAAATGTTTGTGTCATTTACTGCCATTTCTGACCCGGGACCACAAAATACCGAAAACCGTGTATTATAGGCTGTAATTTGGGCCGTTCGGGAGGTATTACTAGGTTGCGTTTCAGTTTCTCATGATTTTTGTACCACGTGTCCTGAGACGTGGTAGAATTTACCATGATTGATTAAACCATCAGATAACAAGAATTTATCCATTTTCTCGAAAAAACCGAGTTACCCCCGAAAAACGTTTATCGCATAACGACACCCTCAAATCTCCTCCGTTTATGCTCAAAATTTGCGTGGGAGCTTTATTTGAGCCAATAAAATGTTTGTGTGATTTACTGTCATTTCTGACCCGGGGCCACAAAATAACGAAAACCGTGTATTATAGTGTGGAATTTGGGCCGTTCGGGAGGTCGTACTGAGATGCATTTCAGTTTCTCATTAATTTTGTACCACATATCCTGGGTCGTGTTAGTAGTTACCATGTTCGATTAAACCATCAAATAACACGTATTTATCCTTTTTCTCGATAAACCGAGTTATCCCCAAAAAAACGTTTATCTCATACGGACAACCTCAAATATCCTCCGTTTATGTTCAAACTTTGCGTGGGAGCTTTATCTGAGTCAATAAATTGTTTGTGTGATTTACTGCCATTTCTAACCCGGTGCCACAAAATACCAAAAACCGTGTATTATAGGCTGTAATTTTGGCCGTTCGGGAGGTCGTACTAGGCTGCGTTTCAGTTTCTCATGATTTTATTATTACGTGTCCTGGGCCGTGGTAGAAGTTACCATGTTCGATTAAACCATCAGATAACACGTTTTTATCTATTTTCTCGATAAACCGAGTTACCCACGAAAAACGTTTATCGCATACTGATACCCTCAAATCTACTCCGTTTATGCTCAAAATTTTTGTGGGAGCTTTATCTGAGCCAATTAAATGTTTGTGTCATTTACTGCCATTTCAGACCCGGGGCCACAAAATAACGAAAACCGTGTATTATAGGTTGTAATTTGGGTCGTTCGGGAGGTCTTACTGGGCTGCGTTTCAGTTTCTCATGATTTTTGTACAACGTGTCCTGAGATGTGGTAGAAGTTATCATGTTCGATTAAATCATCAGATAACACGTATTTATCAATTTTCCCGAAAAACCGAGTTACCCCCGAAAAACGTTTATCGCATACCGACACCTTCAAATCTCTTCCGTTTATTCTCAAAATTTGCGTGGGAGCTTTATCTGAGCCAATAAAATGTTTGTGTAATTTACTGTCATTTCTGATCCGGGGCCACAAAATACCGAAAACCGTGTATTATATAGTCTTGAATTTGGGCCGTTCGGGAGGTCGTACTGAGATGCATTTCAGTTTCTCATGAATTTTGTACCACATATCCTGGGTCGTGTTATTAGTTACCATGTTCGATTAAACCATCAAATAACACGTATTTTTCCATTTTCTCGATAAACCGAGTTACCTTGAAAAACGTTTATCGCATACGGACACTCTCAAATATCCTCTGTTTATGCTCAAAATTTGCGTGGGAGCTTTATCTAAGCAAATAAAATGTTTGTGTGATTTACTGTCATTTCTGACCCGGGCCCACACAATACTGAAAACCGTGTATTATAGGCTGTAATTTGGGCCGTTCGAGAGGTCGTACTGGGTTGCGTTTCAGTTTCTCACGATTTCTATACCACGCGTTCTAGGTCGTGGTAGAAGTTACCATGTTCGATTAAACCATCAGATAACACATACTTATCCATTTTCCCGAAAAACCGAGTTACCCCCGAAAAACATTTATCGCATACCGACACCCTCAAATCTCCTCCGTTGATGCTCAAACTTTGCGTGGGAATTTTATCTGAGCCAATAAAATGTTTATGTGATTTACTGCCATTTCTGACCCGGGGCCACAAAATACCGAAAACCGTGTATTATAGGCTGGAAATTTGGGCCGTTCAGGAGGTCATACTGCGCTGCATTTCAGTTTCTCATGAATTTTGTACCACATATCCTAGGTCATGTTAGTAGTTACCATGCTCGATTAAACCATCAAATAACACGTTTTTATCCATTTTCTCGATAAACCGAGTTACCCCGAAAAACGTTTATCGCATACAGACATTCTCAAATATCCTCTGTTTATGCTCAAAATTTGCGTGGGAGCTTTATCTGAGCAAAAAAAATGTTTGTGTGATTTACTGCCATTTCTTACCCGGGGCCACACAATACTGAAAACCGTGTATTAGGTTGTAATTTGGGCCGTTCGAGAGGTCGTACTGGGTTTCGTTTCAGTTTCTCACGATTTCTATACCACGCGTTATAGGTTGTGGTAGAAATTACCATGTTCGATTAAACCATCAGATAACACGTATTTATCTATTTTCTCGATAAACCGAGTTACCCACGAAAAACGTTTATCGCGTACGGAAACCCTCAAATCTCCTCCGTTTATGCTCAAAATTTACGTGGGAGCTTTATCTGAGCCAATAAAATGGTTTTGTGATTTACTGCCATTTCTAACCCGGTGCCACAAAATACCAAAAACCGTGTATTATTGGCTGTAATTTGGGCCGTTCGGGAGGTATTACTGGGCTGTGTTTCAGTTTCTCATGATTTTTGTACAACGTGTCCTGGGCCGTGGTAGAAGTTACCATGTTCGATTAAACCAACAGATAACACATATTTATCCATTTTCCCGAAAAACCGAGTTACTCCCGAAAAACGTTTATCGCATACCGACACCCTCAAATCTCTTCCGTTTATGCTCAAAATTTGCGTGGGAGCTTTATCTGAGCCAATAAAATATTTGTGTGATTTACTGTCATTTCTGACTCGGGGCCACAAATACCGAAAACCGTGTATTATAGTCTTGAATTTGGGCCGTTCGGGAGGTCGTACTGAGATGCATATCAGTTTCTCATGATTTTTGTACCACATATCCAGGGTCGTGTTAGTAGTTACCCTGTTCGATTAAACCATCAAATAACACGTATTTATCCATTTCTCGATAAACCGACTTACCCTGAAAAACGTTTATCGCATACGGAAACCTTCAAATCTCCTCCGTTTATGTTCAAAGTTTGCGAGGAAGCTTTATCTGAGCTAATAAAATGTTTGTATGATTTACAGCTATTTACGACCCGGGGCCACAAAATTTTGAAAGCCGTGTATTATAAGCTGCAATTTAGGCCGTTCGGGAGGTCGTACTAGGTCATGTTTTATTTTCTCATGAATTTTGTACCACATATCATGTGCCGTATTAGTAGTTACCCTATTCGATTAAATCATCAGATAATATGTATTTATCTGTTTTCTCGATAAACCGAGTAACCCACTAAAAACAAATATCGCATACGGACACCCTCAAATCTCCTCCGTTTCTGCTCAAACTTTGCGTGGGAGCTTTATCTGAGCAAATAAAATGTTTGTGTGATTTACTGCCATTTCTGACCCGGGGCCACAAAATACCGAAAACCGTGTATTATAGGCTGTAATTTGTGCCGTTCGGGAGGTCGTACTGGGCTGCGTTTCAGTTTCTCATGATTTTTGCACCACGTATCCTGGGTCGTCGTGTAAGTAGTTATCATGTTCGATTAATCCATCAAATAACACGTATTTATCCTTTTTCTCCATAAACCGAATTGTCCCCAAAAAAAACGTTTATCTCATACGGACCACCTCAAATCTCCTCCGTTTATGTTCAAACTTTGCGTGGGAGCTTTATCTGATTCAATAAATTGTTTGTGTGATTTACTGCCATTTCTCACCCGGTGCCACAAAATACCAAAAACCGTGTATTATAGGCTGTAATTTGGGCCGTTCGGGAGGTCGTACTAGGCTGCGTTTCAGTTTCTCATGATTTTTGTACCACGTGTCCTGGGCCGTGGTAGAAGTTACAATGTTCGATTAAACCATCAGATAACACGTATTTATCTATTTTCTCGATAAACCGAGTTACCCACGAAAAATGTTTATCGCATACCGACACCCTCAAATCTCCACCGTTTATGCTCAAAATTTTTGTGGAAGCTTTATCTGAGCCAATAAAATGTTTGTGTCATTTACTGCCATTTCTGACCCGGGGCCACAAAATACCGAAAACCGGGTATTATAGTCTTGAATTTGGGCCGTTCGGGAGGTATTACTGGGCTGCGTTTCAGTTTCTAATGATTTTTGTACCACGTGTCCTGGGACGTGGTAGAAGTTACCATGATTGATTAAACCATCAGATAACAAGTATTTATCCATTTTCTCGAAAAAACCGAGTTACCACCGAAAAACGTTTATCGCATTCCGACACCCTTAAATCTCCTCCGTTTATACTCAAAATTTGCGTGGGAGCTTTATCTGAGCCAATTAAATGTTTGTGTGATTTACTGTTATTTCTTACCCGGGGCCACAAAATACCGAAAACCGTGTATTATAAGTCTGGAATTTGGGCCGTTCGGGAGGTCGTACTGAGATGCATTTCAGTTTCTCATGAATTTTGTACCACATATCCTGGGTCGTCGTGTTAGTAGTTATCATGTTCGATTAAACCATCAAATAACACGTATTTATCCTTTTTCTCCATAAACCGAATTGTCCCCAAAAAAACGTTTATCTCATACGGACCACCTCAAATCTCCTCCGTTTATGTTCAAACTTTGTGTAGGAGCTTTATATGATTCAATAATATGTTTGTGTGATTTACTGCCATTTCTAACCCGGTGCTACAAAATACCAAAAACCGTGTATTATAGGCTGTAATTTGGGCCGTTCGGGAGGTCGTACTAAGCTGCATTTCAGTTTCTCCTGATTTTTGTACCACGTGTCCTGGGCCGTGGTAGAAGTTACCATGTTCGATTAAACCATCAGATAACACGTTTTTATCTATTTTCTCGATAAACCGAGTTACCCACGAAAAACGTTTATCGCATACTGACACCCTCAAATCTACTCCGTTTATGCTCAAAATTTTTGTGGGAGCTTTATCTGAGCCAATAAAATGTTTGTGTCATTTACTGCCATTTCTGACCCGGGGCCACAAAATACCGAAAACCGTGTATTATAGTCTTGAATTTGGGCCGTTCGGGAGGTATTACTGGGCCACGTTTCAGTTTCTCATAATTTTTGTACCACGTGTCCTAGGACGTGGTAGAAGTTACAATGTTCGATTAAACCATCAGATAACACGTATTTATCCATTTTCCCGAAAAACCGAGTTACCCCCGAAAAACATTTATCGCATACCGACACCTACAAATCTCCTCCGTTTATTCTCAAAATTTGCGTGGGAGCATTATCTGAGCCAATAAAATGTTTGTGTAATTTACTGTCATTTCTGATCCGGGGCCACAAAATACCGAAGACCGTGTATTACATAGTCTTGAATTTGGGCCGTTCGGGAGGTCGTACTGAGATGCATTTCAGCTTCTCAAGAATTTTGTACCACATATCCTGGGTCGTGTTATTAGTTACCATGTTCGATTAAACCATCAAATAACACGTATTTTTCCATTTTCTCGATAAACCGAGTTACCCCGAAAAACGTTTATCGCATACGGACTCCCTCAAATATCCTCTATATATGCTCAAAATTTGCGTGGGAGCTTTATCTGAGCAAATAAAATGTTTGTGTGATTTACTGCCATTTCTGACCCAGGGCCACACAATACTGAAAACCGTGTATTATAGGCTGTAATTTGGGCCGTTCGAAAGGTCGTACTGGGTTGCGTTTCAGTTTCTCAAGATTTCTATACCACGCGTTCTAGGTCGTGGTAGAAGTTACCATGTTCGATTAAACCATCAGATAACACATATTTATCCATTTTCCCGAAATACCGAGTTACCTCCGAAAAACGTTTACCGCATACCGATACCCTCAAATCTCCTCCGTTGATGCTCAAACTTTGCGTGGGAAATTTATCTGAGCCAATAAAATGTTTATGTGATTTACTGCCATTTCTGACCCGGGGCCACAAAATACCGAAAATTGTGTATTATAGGCTGGAAATTTGGGCCTTTCGGGAGGTCATACTGGGCTGCATTTCAGTTTCTCATGAATTTTTTACCACATATCCTAGGTCATGTTAGTAGTTACCATATTCGATTAAACCATCAAATAACACGTTTTTATCCATTTTCTCGATAAACCGAGTTACCCCGAAAAACGTTTATCGCATACAGACATTCTCAAATATCCTCTTTTTATGCTCAAAATTTGCGTGGGAGCATTATCTGAGCCAATAAAATGTTTGTGTAATTTACTGCCATTTCTAACCCGGTGCCACAAAATACCAAAAACCGTGTATTATAGGCTGTAATTTGGGCCGTTGGGGAGGTCGTACTGGGCTGCGTTTCAGTTTCTCATGTTTTTTGTACCACGTGTCCTGGGCCGTGGTAGAAGTTACCATGTTCGATTAAACCAACAGATAACACGTATTTATCCATTTTCCCGAAAAACCGAGTTACCCCCGAAAAACGTTTATCGCATACCGACACCCTCAAATATCCTCCGTTTATGCTCAAAATTTGCGTGGGAACTTTATCTGAGCCAATAAAATATTTGTGTGATTTACTGTCATTTCTGACTCGGGGCCACAAATACCGAAAACCGTGTATTATAGTCTTAAAATTGGGCCGTTCGGGAGGTCGTACTGAGATGCATTTCCGTTTCTCATGAATTTTGTACCACATATCCAGGGTCGTGTTAGTAGTTACCCTGTTCGTTTAAACCATCAAATAACACGTGTTTATCCATTTTCTCGATAAACCGAGTTACCCTGAAAAACGTTTATCGCATACGGACACCCTCAAATATCCTCTGTTTATGCTCAAAATTTGCGTGGGAGCTTTATCTGAGAAAATAAAATGTTTGTGTGATTTACTGCCAATTCTGACCCGGGGCCACACAATACTGAAAACCGTGTATTATAGGCTGTAATTTGGGCCGTTTGAGATGTCGTACTGCGCTGCGTTTCAGTTTCTCACGATTTCTATACCACGCGTTCTGGGTCGTGGTAGAAGTTACCATGTTTGATTAAACCATTAGATAACACGTATTTATCTATTTTCTCGATAAACCGAGTTACCCACGAAAAACGTTTATCGCATACAGACACCCTCAAATCTCCTCCGTTTATGCTCAAAAGTTGCGTGGGAGCTTTATCTGAGCCAATATAATGTTTGTGTGATTTAATGCCATTTCCTACCCGGTGCCACAAAATATCAAAAACCGTGTAATATAGGCACTAATTTGGGTCGTTAAGGAGGTCGTATTGGGCTGCGTTTATGTTTTTCTTGATTTTTGTACCACGTGTCCTGGGCCGAGGTAGAAGTTACAATATTCGATTAAACCATCATATAACATGTTTTTGTCCATTTTCTTGAAAAACCGAGTTACCCCTAAAAAACGTTTATCGCATACCGACACCCTCAAATTTCCTCCGTTTATGTTAAAATTTGCGTGGGAGCTTTATCTGAGCCAATAAAATGTTTGTGTGATTTACTGCTATTTCTGACCAGGGGCCACAAAATACTGAAAACCGTGTATTATAGGCTGTAATTTGGGCCGTCCGGGAGGTCATACTGGGGATGCGTTTCAGTTTCTAAAAAATTTTGTACAACGTGTCCTAGGTCGTGATAGAAGTTACCATGTTCGATTAAAAAATCAGATAACACGTATTTATCCAATTTCTCGATAAACAGAGTTAGCCCCCAAAAACGTTTATCGCATACGGACACCCTCAAATCTTCTTTGTTTATGCTCAAAATTTGTGTGGAAGCTTTATCTGAGAAAATAAAATGTTTTTGTGATTTACGGTCATTTCTGACCCGGTGCTGCAAAATACCGAAAACCGTGTATTATAAGATGCAATTTGGGCCTTTCGGGAGGTCTTACTGGGCTGCGTTTCAGTTTCTCACGATTTTTGTAGCACGTGTTCTGGGTCGTGGTAGAAGTTACTATGTTCGATTAAATCATCAGATAACACGTATTTATCCATTTTCTTGATAAACCGAGTTACCCCTGAAAAATGTTTATCGCATACGGACACCCTCATATCTCATATGTTTATGCTCAAATTTTTGCGTGGGAGCTTTATCTGAAAATATAAATTTTTTTTATGATTCGTAGGCATTTCTTACCTAGTGCCGTAAAATACCGAAAATCGTATATAATAGGCTGCAATTTGAGCGTTCGGGAGGTCGTATTGAGTCATGTTTCATTTTCTCACGAATTTATTAACACGTGTCCAAGGCTGTGTTAGTAGTTATCCTGTTTGATTAAACCAATAGATAACATGTATTTATCCATTTTAACGATACACAGAGGTACCTCCGAAAAACGTTTATCACTTACCGACACCATCAAATCTCCTCCGTTTATGCTCAAAATATGTGTGGGAGCTTTATCTGAGCCAATAAAATGTTTGTGTGATTTACTGCCATTTCTGACCCCGGGTCACAAAATATCAAAAACCGTGTATTATAGGCTGTAATTTGGGTCGTTCGGGAGGTCGTACTAGGCTGCGTTTCAGTTTCTCACGATTTTTGTACCAAGTATCCTAGGCCGTGGTAGAAGTTACCATGTTCGATTAAACCATCAGATAACACGTGTTTATCCATTTTCTCGAAAAACCGAGTTACCCCCGAAAAACGTTTATTGCATACCGACACCCTCATATCTCATCTGTTTATGCTCAAATTTTGCGTGGGAGCTTTATCTGAGCCAATAAAATGTTTGTGTGATTTACTGCCATTTCTGACCCAGGGCCACAAAATACCTAAAATCGTGTATTATAGGCTGGAAATTTGGGCCGTTCGGGAGGTCGTAATGGGCTGCATTTCAGTTTCTCATAAATTTTGTACCACATATAATGGGTCGTGTTATTAGTTACCCTGTTCGATTAAACCATCAAATAACACGTATTTATCCATTTTCTCGATAAACCGAGTTATCCCGAAAAACGTTTATCGCATACGGAAACCCTCAAATTTCTTCTGTTTATGCTCAAAATTTGCGTGGGAGCTTTATCTGAGCAAATAAAATGTTTGTGTGATTTACTACCATTTCTGACCCGGGGCCACAAAATACAGAAAACCGTGTATTATAGGGTGTAATTTAGGCCGTTCGAGAGGTCGTACTAGGCTGCGTTTCAGTTTCTCACGATTTCTATACCACGTGTCCTGGGTCGTGGTAGAAGTTAGCATGTTCGATTAAACCATCAGATAACACGTATTTTTCTATTTTCTCGATAAACCGAGTTACCCAAGAAAAACGTTTATTGCATACGGACACCCTCAAATCTCCTCCGTTTATGATCTAAATTTGCGTGGGAGCTTTATTTGAGCCAATAAGATGTTTGTGTTATTTACTTCCATTTCTAACCCGGGGCACAAAAAACCGAAAACTGTGTTTTATAGGCTGTAATTTGGGCCGTTCGAGAGGTCGTACTGGGATGCGTTTCAGTTTCTCATGATTTTTGTACCACGTGTCCTGGGCCGTGGTAGAAGTTACCATGTTCGATTAAACCATCAGATAACACGTATTTATCCATTTTCTCGAAAAACTGAGTTACACCCGAAAAACGTTTATCACATACCGACATCCTCAAATCTCTTCCGTTTATGCTCAAAATTTGCGTGGGAGCTTTATCTGAGCCAATAAAATGTTTGTGTGATTTAATGCCATTTCTTACCCGGGGCCACAAAATACCGAAAACCGTGTATTACAGGCTGTAATTTGGGCCGTTCGGGAGGTATTACTGGGCTGCGTTTCAGTTTCTCATGATTTTTGCACCACGTGTCCTGGGACGTGGTAGAAGTTACCATGATTGATTAAACAATCAGATAACAAGTATTTATCCATTTTCTCGAAAAAATCGAGTTACCTCCGAAAAACGTTTATCGCATACCGACACCCTCACATCTCCTCCGTTTATGCTCACAATTTGCGTGGGAGCTTTATCTGAGCCAATAAAATGTTTGTGTGATTTATAGTCATTTCTGACCCGGGCCACAAAATACCGAAAACCGTGTATTATAGTCTGGAATTTGGGCCTTTTGGGAGGTCGTACTGAGATGCATTTCAGTTTCTCATGAATTTTGTACCACATATCCTGGGTCGTGTTAGTAGTTAACATGTTCGATTAAACCATCAAATAACACGTATTTATCCTTTTTCTCGATAAACCGAGTTATCCCTAAAAAAACGTTTATCTCATACGGACAACCTCAAATCTCCTCCGTTTATGTTCAAACTTTGCGTGGGAGCTTTATCTGAGCCAATAAATTGTTTGTGTGATTTACTCTCATTTCTAACCCGATGCCACAAAATACCATAAACCACAATATAGACCCTAATTTGGGACGTTCGGGACGTGGTACTCGGCTGCGTTTATGTTTCTCATAAACTCTAAAGGGTAACGATTTTTCTAGATCTTTGGATGTTTGGAATTGCTTCTACATATCTTAAGGAAAAATTTACTGTGGAATTTGTAATAACACATATTTATTAAAATTACTCTATAACAACGGTGGTTTATGTCAAAATTTACCGAACAATCTAATAATAACATTACTAGTTAACCTTGAAAAATGTTTAGCGCATACGATAAAACCATCATATGATTGATTTGTCTCACAAATACTTATTGGTCACACATAATCAATCATATATGTTCGATAAAACCTTCGGAAGTTATAGGTCGTGGTAGAAGTTACCATGTTCGATAAAACCATCATATAACACGTATTTATCAGTTTTCTTGATAAACCGAGTTATCCTTGAAAAAAGTTTAGCGCATACGGACACCCTCATATCTCATCTGTTTATGCTCCAATTTTGCGTGGGATCTTTATCTGAGAATATAAAATGTTTGTGTGATTTACTGCCATTTCTGTCCCGGTGCCACAAAATACCAAAAATCATGTATTATAGGCTGGAAATTTGGGCCGTTCGGGAGGTCGTACTGGGCTGCATTTCAGTTTCTCATGAATTTTGTACCACATATCCTGTGTCGTGTTAGTAGTTACCCTGTTCGATTAAATCATCAAATAACACGTATTTATCCATTTTCTCGATAAACCGAGTTACCCCGAAAAACGTTTATCGCATACGGAAACCTTCAAATTTCCTATGTTTATACTCAAACTTTGCGTGAGAGCTTTATCTGAGCAAATTAAATGTTTGTGTGATTTACTGCCATTTCTGATCCGGGGCCACACAATACTGAAAACCGTGTATTATAAGCTGTAATTTGGGCCGTTCGAGAGGTCATACTGGGCTGCGTTTCAGTTTCTCATGATTTTTGTACCACGTGTCCTGGGCCGTGGTAGAAGTTACCATGTTCGATTAAACCATCAGATAACACTTATTTATCCATTTTCTCGATAACTCGAGTTACCCCGAAAAACGTTTATCGCATACGGACACCCTCAAATATCCTCTGTTTATGCTCAAAATTTGCGAGGGAGCTTTATCTAAGCAAATAAAATATTTGTGTGATTTACTGCCATTTCTGACCCGGGGCCACACAATACTGAAAACCGTGTGTTATAGGCTGTAATTTGGGCCTTCGAGAGGTCGTACTGGGCTGCGTTTCAGTTTCTTACGATTTCTATACCACGCGTCCTGGGTCGTGGTAGAAGTTACCATGTTCGATTAAACCATCAGATAACACGTATATATCTATTTTCTCGATAAACCGAGTTACCCACGAAAAACGTTTATCGCATACGGACACCCTCAAATCTCCTCCGTTTATGCTCAAAATTTGCGTGGGAGCTTGATCTGAGCCAGTAAAATGTTTGTGTGATTTACTGCCATTTCTGACTAGGGGCCACAAAATACCAAAAATCGTGCATTATAGGTTGTAATTTGGGCCGTTCGGGGGTCTTATTTGGATGCGTTTCAGTTTCTCTCGATTTTAGTACCACGTGTATTGGGTCGTGGTAGAAGTTACCATGTTCGATTAAACCATCATATAACACGTATTTATCCATTTTCTTGATAAACCGAGTTAACCTTGAAAAATGTTTAGCGCATACGGATACCCTCATATCTCATCTGTTTATGCTCCAATTTTGCGTGGGAGCTTTATCTGAGAATATAAAATGTTTGTGTGATTTACTGCCATTTCTGTCCCGGTGCCACAAAATACCGAAAACCGTGTATTATAGGCTGAAAATTTGGGCCGTTCCGGAGGTCGTACTGGGCTGCATTTCAGTTTCTCATGAATTTTGTACCACATATCCTGTGTCGTGTTAGTAGTTACCCTGTTCGATTAAACCATCAAATAACACGTATTTATCCTTTTTCTCGATAAACCGAGTTACCCCGAAAAACGTTTATCGCATACGGAAACCCTCAAATTTCTTCTGTTTATGCTCAAACATTGCGTGGGAGCTTTATCTGAGCAACTAAAATGTTTGTGTGATTTACTGCCATTTCTGACCCGGGACCACACAATACTGAAAACCGTGTATTATAAGCTGTAATTTGGGCCCTTCGAGAGGTCGTGCTGGGCTGCATTTCAGTTTCTCATGATTTTTGTACCACGTGTCCTGGGCCGTGGTAGAAGTTACCATGTTCGATTAAACCATCAGATAACACGTATTTATCCATTTTCTCGAAAAACCGAGTTACCCCCGAAAAACGTTTATCGCATACCGACACCTTCAAATCTCCTCCGTTTAAGCTCAAAATTTGCGTGGGAGCTTTATCTGAGCCAATAAAATGTTTGTGTGATTTACTGCAATTTCTGACCCGGGGCCACAAAATACCGAAAACCGTGTATTATAGTTTGGAATTTGTGCCGTTCGGGAGGTCGTACTGGGATGCATTTTTGTTTCTCATGAATTTTGTAGCACATATCATGGGTCGTGTTAGTAGTTACCCTGTTCGATTAAACCATCAAATAACACGTTTTTATCCATTTTCACGATAAACCGAGTTACCCAAAAAAACGTTTATCGCATACGGACATTCTCAAATATCCTCTATTTATGCTCAAAATTTGCGTTGGAGCTTTATCTGAGCAAATAAAATGTTTGTGTGATTTAATGTCATTTCTGACCCGGGGCCAAACAATACTGAAAACCGTGTATTATAGGCTGTAATTTGGGCCGTTCGAGAGGTCGTACTGGGCTTAGTTTCAGTTTCTCACAATTTATATACCACGCGTTCTGGGTCGTGGTAAAAGTTACCATGTTCGATTAAACCATCAGATAACACGTATTTATCTATTTTCTCGATAAACCGAGTTACCCACGAAAAACGTTTATCGCATACGGACACCCTCAAATCTCTTCTGCTTATGCTCAAAACCTGCGTGGGAGCTTTCTGAGCAAATAAAATGTTTGTGTGATTTACTGCCATTTCTGACACGGGGCCACACAATACTGAAAACCGTGTATTATAGGCTGTAATTTGGGCCGTTCGAGAGGTCGTACTGGGCTGCGTTTCAGTTTCTCACGATTTCTATACCACGCGTCCTGGGTCGTGGTAGAAGTTACCATGTTCGATTAAACCATCAGATAACACGTATTTATATATTTTCTCGATAAACCGAGTTACCCACGAAAAACGTTTATCGCATACGGACACCCTCAAATCACCTCCGTTTATGCTCAAAATTTGCGTGGGAGCTTAATCTGAGCCAATAAAAGCTTTGTGTGATTTACTGCCATTTCTGACCTGGGGACAAAAATACCGAAAACCGTGTATTATAGGCTGTAATTTGGGTCGTTCGGGAGGTCGTACTGGGCTGCGTTTCAGTTTCTCATGATTTTTGTACCACGTCTCCTGGGCCGTGGTAGAAGTTACCTTGTTCGATTAAACCATCAGATAACACGTATTTATCCGTTTTCTCGAAAAACCGAGTTCCCCCTGAAAAACGTTTATCGCATACCGACACTCTCAAATCTCCTCCGTTTATGCTCAAAGTTTGCGTGGGAGCTTTATCTGAGCTAATAAAAGGTTGTGTGATTTACAGCCATTTCCGACCCGGGGCCACAAAATACTGAAAGCCGTGTATTATAGGCTGCAATTTGGGCCGTTCGGGAGGTCGTACTAGGTCATGTTTCATTTTCTCATGAATTTTGTACCACATATCCTGTGCCGTGTTAGTAGTTACCCTATTCGATTAAATCAACAGATGACAAGTATTTATCTATTTTCACGATAAACAGAGATACCTCCGAAAAATGTTTATCGCTTACCGACACCATAAAACGTTCTCCGTTTATGCTCAAAGTTTGCGTGGGAGCTTTATCTGAGCCAATAAAATGTTTGTGTGATTTACTGCAATTTCTGACCTAGGGCCACAAAATACCGAAAACCGTGTATTATAGGCTGTAATTTGGGCCGTTCAGGAGGTCGTACTGGGGATGAACAAATTGAACACTGATTATTATATTAATCAAAACAATCACACACTCTGAAAAGAAGCAATGGTAGAATCTCAAAAATAAATCATAAGAAATTGGACACATTCTACATTGTAGAATAATTGTACTATACATTATAAACTTCTATTCATTATAAATTATAACGTATATATATAATATACTGTATGTAGGAATATCCGAATATATGATATTGATTTAGAAATCTCTAAATCTAGAATAAATACCACATAAAGATACGAGCTTCTATTATGAGCTTCTAAAAGTGAAGTATTGTTGTTGTTTTGGAGTCGATTTCATTTTATACATTTTTGTTTAACTAAATTCCCTTAAATAGATAGGGTTTTTTTACCTAAAAATATTATTGTGTAGGTGACTTCATTTATTTATTTACATAGGTGTCTTCACATAAAATCAATTTGCAAAGATACCGGTTAATTCCAATAAAAGGTAATTGCGTCGTTGACTAATACACAGTGACTCATTAAATGTCACCATTTTCTCTTTCATGTTTTTTTTCGGAGTTTATTTTCGTAGTACATTTTTTACTCATTTTAGTATTTTTTACACCCAATTTTCCATTTGCTACTCTTTAAAAAAAAAACACATCAAAGCTAATTCCCCCTACCTCCTCTCTACCTTCTCTCTAACCTTCTTCAAATTATTCCTTAAAAAAAAATTTCAAGTATGAACGATTATTCAAATGACGAACAGGTAATTAATACGTTAATCTGATATTAATATAATTTACTAGTTTTTATCTTTTAATGTCTTTATTGCTTTTTAATTAGGGTATTATGTAATTAGGGGTTTAAATTTCTTTTGATAATGTGGTGGGTGAAGGGGTTGAGGTAGCGGTGGCCGAAGTAGTAGTGGACGGCGAAGGGGTGTTCGGTGTAGTGGTGGCGACCGTTTTAGTAGGGGTTGTTATATGAGACGGCGTTAGGGGAGACGAAGGGGTGGCAGTATAGTGCAGTCGTGCAGGTGTTTCCGGCGTTGAGTCGGCCGGCGTAGGGGAGGCCGGCGGTATGTCGGGTGTCCGGCGTAGGGGCTGCCGGCGTAGGGGCGGACGTCCGTTGAAGAGGCGGTCGGAATGTAGTACAAGTTTGACTATTTTTTGTTTAGTACAATGTATTCCAATTCATTTGTTTAGTACAATGTACTGTATTCGTATTCCAATTCATTTGCTTACAATGTACTGTATTCCAATTCCTTTGTTTAGTACAAGTTTGTTTATTTTTGTAAATGTATTGTAATTATTTTTGTCAATATAATGTATTCTAATTCATTTTTTTATATTTTAATTCTTTTCTTTAGTACATGTTTAAAACATAATTTAATTTTTTTTCCTAGTAGGATGATGTAGAGTTCGAAGAATTTATTCCAACAATTTTAGATAATGATGAATGAAAGTTAGGTTATTAGATTAGAGAGAGAGAAAAACTAGAAAGAGAAGAGAGGGAAAATGAGATTAGAAATGAGAGGGGGTATAATTGTCAATAGTATACTAAGATGAGTAAAATGTGTACTGTAAAAATCAGGATCTATTTTTTTCCTTTTATATGATGTAGGGAGGCAATTTAATTATTCTCTTGCATTCTTAATTTTATCCTAAGAACAATTATTTAGTCCTACAAGTTGTACCACGGAGTACTAATTTTCCATATATATATATATATATATATATATATGAGTATATGACCCTTCTATCATTTATTAATCCCTCTCATTTTTTTGCCTTCCTATGGAGACCCCTTCAAGCTCACAACGACGTCGTACCAACACCAACTCACTAAACTCACCCGAGTTCGAATTCTGGAACATCTCCCGCAACAACCCCGAACCGTTAACCACTCCTCTACACTCGGCTGACGAGCTTTTCTCACACGGCTTCCTCCTCCCTCTTCACTTCCTCCCACATTCCCGAACGGAACCGGATCCAACCCCGTCTTCATCTGAGCCTTCCGCCCTCATCACCTCCGACTCTTCCTCCAATGCTAACCCTGTCCTCAGCGCTTCAAAGCGATGGACAGTTATTTTCAGGATAATGTCGGGGAATAATACTAATGATTATTCCCACGACAATAATAATAGTAATAGTAATAGTAATAATAAAGTCGATAATAAAAGGAGAGGGAAATGTAAGAAAAACAGCAACGGTCCAGCTTCGGCCGAGCTGAATATAAACATATGGCCATTTTCGAGGAGCCGGTCTGCAGGGAACAACTCTAATAGGTCTAGTAAATCGGCAACGTCAAACCGGAAAGTGAGCAGCGCGCCTTGTTCTCGGAGCAATTCATCACGGAGATCGTCTTGGCCTAGTAGTCCGAGTCGAGCCAGGGTTCATTTGGGCCGGGCTAGTCCGGTTTGGCAAGTGAAGAGGAGTGGGTCGAGTAACCGGACCGGGAAGGTGAACCGGCAGCATTTGAGTTGCCGGAGTAATGAGAGTGGTGGGGTGAAGAGTAGTGGTAGCAATGGTAATTTTTTTGGTTTCCGAGGGTTGTTTACTAAGAAATGTAATTCTTCTGTTTTAACGGTTTAACCGCTTTTAACCGTTTTTGGTCTTTATAGTGTAGGAGACTAGTAGCTAAAGGTAAAATCCTCGATGCACATTGAGTATTCACTAGGTTTTGCTTGCGACGGATCGGATTTTGCGACGGGTATTTCGTGAGAGGAAATGGGTAGAGGGGACAAGGTGGGCACCCCCCATGTGCTTCTCCACTCACCCTTGATGGGTATTTTGTGAGAGAATATGGTATCCGTCTTAAGCTTGCGACGGATAGTGTCCGTCGAGTATTTGGGTTACTTTATATTTTTAAGAATTTATGTATATATTAAATTAAGTTCAACCTGGTTTTAATTGTATAGATTAATTGTATGTATCAATGTATGTATAGTTTGAAATTGAGCTGATTATCACCACAAATGTGGTAGGATTTGTCTTCCTGACCAATGAGATTTAATATTATTGCATTTCCAGGATTTTTCATGGATTTAATATCGTTTTATTTTTAAAATTCAAAATCGAGAGCTCTATTTAAAATGAAAAAAAAACCCTTACAAATAATATTGTGTCACAATGTTAAAAAATGAATTGTTTTTGTAATTTATATTTTATACTGGCGCAATTCGTACATTAACTATGTATTTTTTAGGTGGCTTAGGAAAAACGATATTACTAGTTATATGATGTGATGTTTAAGGTTTGATTAGTCATTAGAAGCAAGTCTAAAAATCTCTTAAAGTCATCTAATGCTATATATCATGGTAAAATAACAATAAGAATAACAACAACTAACTTTCTATTGTATTTGTTCCCGAAAGTGAAATCCGTTAACGTAGTATTATGGTGAATTACAACTAAATATTAGATAGGTAATGGGACGCATTTGTTATAACGTTCCAATTTGAATTGAAGGTACTGATCATGCACAAAGTTAGCTTGTTTAATTTAAGGATTTTGCATTGTATATGCATATTTTAAAATAATATTTATTATTGTTTTTCGCTTAAATGGGTAATCCTCTATTCGTCTTTGGATGCATCCATTACACATACTGAGATATCGCTAAAAGTAAAGATTCCTCAATAAAGATCACTGTATTATAGAGCGGAGCTAGGGGGCTAGTATAGGGGCTCTCTCCACCTACGGATGAAATTCTCGAAACTTTTAGCTAAATTTTTGAATTTTTTTTCGAGTATAGCTTTTGTAATTATTAAATATTCGTGCCCCATAATTTTTCGCCATCCTAAGCTCAAATTACGGCTCATCATTCATATTAGATATGCCTATTATCTGACTAATAATGATAATAACCTTGCCAATTATATATTTTGGCATCCTTTCCCAAACGGCCAAACCAAATGCGATATTTCATGCATGTTATTGCATCATTACCGTCCATATTATGATTTTTTTTTTCAAACTAAATTATCGTTTTAAGTTGTTGCATTTTGACTAGGTGGTCTCATGATCATCCTTTGAACATCATTGTTTCTAAATTTTCACACAGTAAATGATGTAAAAAGTGACATTTTACAGTTATATATGTTAGCTCAATGCAATGATGTATTTATTTATTTATTTATTATAGGATAACTCTTTTGACTAATTTCTTCCTCTATTTGGCACGATAAATCATTCGATCTTGCATTAGTAACAATAAATTATACTTTGTTCACCTCGCTTTGATAATCCCTTCTTTATTTAAATTTAATCACCTATTAATTGTTATATTTCTACATCTAGTAATAAAAAACTTTAATTGTCTAATGTTGTCTTTAGATAACTAAACAACATTTTAACCACCACAATATGAATATCCTAACACTTCTTTGGTTTAAGGGGACAATAAAAAGGATGGAGGGAGTAGAGCAAATGCTAATCATATTCTCCTTTTAGCTAGATATGTCGACAGTCGACATAAAACTACCCCATAATCCATATCTACTTTTACACAAAATAAGAAACATTAGTAATTTAGTACTCCATATTATTAACCTAACACGAGCGCATAATACATAAAAATTATTAAATTTACGAGCATACACTATTAAAATTACCTAAATTCATTAAGAATAAGCTTTTTGGGAAGTTTCATTTCATGTTGAGAGTTGAGACAAGGCACATGGGTTTAGGTGAGGCAAGCTAAGTGGGGAACAATATATTGATTGACAACTCAATTTGGTACTTAAGCTCTTACTTGTATTAGTTGTATACTTGTATGTTTATGTCTCCTTTTTAATTTGATTTTTTTTCATGTGTACTTTACTCGCCCCCCTCGCATAAATGTAAGATGAGGATTGCAAGAATCCTTCTTCCTTTCACTTTCTTTTCTACCTTTTTTATTTACCCTTTCACAATCGATTAAATTAATATATATCGTGTGGACTCGGATGACAAGTGGATGAAGCCAAAGATATACTCTCACAATCGATTAAGTTAGTATATTTTAACCGGTTATTAGAGGAGAAGGTAGATAACAATTCTCATGTAAGATTAGCAGTGGTGGATCTAGGGTGGCTAGTAGGGGCGGTCGCTAGGGGTGAACAAAAAGTGGTCCGGACCGGCTAACCGGACCGACCGGGCCGGGCCGGTCCAGACCGGAGACATATCGGCCCGGTCTTCGGGTCCCAAAAAATATGGTGACCGGTCTCCGGTCCGGTCCACACTTAAAAAAAATTAAATTTTCCCTTTTAATGTATAAAAGGTTCGGTCCAAACCCGGAAAAAACCGGACCTTAAGGGTTCCGGTCCGGTCCGGTCCGGTCCGGGTCCCCTCTTAGCCGGTCCGGTCTCCGGTCTTGGAAAAAGAGGGTAGCCGGTCCGCGGGTCCAACCGGTCCGGTCCGGATTTGGACCGGTGAACACCCCTAGCGGTCGCCCCCCTGGCGGATGAAAATTTTGAAGTTTTAGTTAAAATTTTTGAAATTTTTTTAAATGTACCTTATAAAATTAGTCGTTCGCCCCCCTAATTTCAAATCCTGGCTCCGCCATTGAAGATTAGTGCATATAAGTAGAAGACTAAGAGTAGTTTAAGACGGAAAACCTTCGATAGAATGATTTTACTAATCTTGAATTATATGTTTGATGTAAATATGCTAAGGTTGTACACTATTTTATACTTACAATTCACAGAATACTTGCGTTTTTCGGGAGGACGTCCTCCTTACACACAAAGGAGAAGGACAAATTAAAAATGAAAAGGAGGAGTGTTGAGTTTATGGATTCGGTACTCAAGAGGGGGAGGGGGTGAATTGAGTACTCTTTTTACAAATTTCATTACATAAGAAACTTAAAATCCAATTATCAGTACTTATTGTAAAATGGCAAGTTTGTCATACTGTTCAAGCGACTTGCCTCACGTAGAGTACGTGATAATTTGCTCAAATAAAACGAAATCAATAACGAATGTAATAAAGAAATTGTTTGTAGTTTTATGAAATCAACGGTGATGGATAAACACAATAGACTATAGGTCGAGTCTTTGTGTTTGCAGAAGCGTGCACGATTATAAAAAGCAATAAACAAAATAAAGCAAATTAAATAGAAACAAAACACAAGCGATTTTTAAGTGGTTCGACCTACACTCTTAATGTCTAGCTAGGTCCACTATCTCTCTTATTAATGTTTCTTTAATAATCAACTCCAACTACAAAGAAACCCCCACAACCTACTCCGGTTGTGCGATTCGAGTACAAAACCCCGTGTACCCCATTACCCCACAAGGCCACAACTAACTCTAGTTGTGTAGACTTGAGTGCTAAACTCTTAGCACCCAAAAACTCTCTTTTTAGATATGAAATATTACAATCAAATGTGTCTCTTTTACAATGTCTTCATATAAGACTGATAGAGACAAAATTGAATTCTATAAGCAAGAGAATCGAGCAATACATAACTGAGTTCCAAATTGAACAGTTAGACGAACTGTTCGATTCGATGGACAGACACCTTTTCAGAAAATATTTGCAAAATGAATTTAAAAGCTTAAAACACGAAAACCAATTTTACAAAAACGTTAAAGCACATGAAAAGGATGATTATTTCTTAAATAATAGTCTTGTATTTATAGGAGAAGTGTTAGTAACTACATCTTCCAAAATAAAGCAAAAAGATAATGTATTTTGAGAAGATAGTTCTAGAATATTTTAAGATAACAAAAGGATATCTTTAAAGATTTTGATATTATAAACTGAAAGTTTATTTGCTAGGTACTTTTTTCAAAGATAATATTGTTTATAAAATATTTTATTTCGAAATATCTAATTTTAAGATAAGAGTTTAAATTTTTTTTCCAGCAATGCCTATGAACCAGATCTCAATTGAACAACTCAGCGGACTGTTCAATTATTACTCAATAATATATTTGCTCGTTCCTTTACTTTTACAACACACATGACACTAAACAACGACAGATTTCTCTTTAAGCTTCATGTTTTCATCAAATATCCTTTGAACCTATACATGCTTGAGATCGAACACAAACATTAGTAACACAAGGAAACATTATATGAAATACTTGTCATCATTAAATGAACACATCTCAACAAAGAGGATGGTCCTGCTCCTTTGAGTGTAAGGAGGACGTCCTCCCGAAGGACGCAAGTATTTCTCTACAATTCAATGCATGTAGAGTTCTATAATGAACAAAAAAAATATACAAATGTGAAATCTTAACACACTATTAAATCTTCTTCTTCTTCTTTAATAAAAGTGTCTAAAAAATCAAAATATTGATACTACACCAACTCCTTTTCTAAAGGTTAGGTGTTTACATTGTATAGAAGTCTCTTCTAAACTTTACTTATTGATATACTAATAAAAGAAGTCAGCAAAAAAGAAATTCTTAGGTCTCGTTTGATTGCTCTTCTAAAACGTAGGAATTAGAAATTCCCTGAATTGTAAAAATGGGAGTTAGTTTGGTTGCCACTTTTCAACAAAGTGTAGGATTATAAAAATCCCATGATTTTCCAACTCCTCCATAAATGGATTACCTAGCCTCCCCTAGGTAGTTTAAAACTCCTGTGGAATTGGATTCCTAGATAGGCAACCAAACTTTTCAGTACATTCACCTGAATTTTTATGTGGGAGTTTAATTCCCATGAATTGAACTTTTCTAGGGAGTTTAATTCCAGCCGTCAACCAAACGAGACCTTAGCAAGTGGAGTTTAATCATCGTTAATAGCCAAATTTATTTTAATTGAAATAAATGTTTTAATTTCCATTGTGAAAATATCCTCATTTTCCAATGAAAAAGGCTTTAGTTTCCATTATGGAGTATAAGCATATGTTATAAACTAAATTGATATATTTTTATAATTTGAAGTTATAATAGAACATCCAATAATTTAAGTTAAAATTGGTTATGTTGGTATGACACAACTACACAACCAACGCAAATTATATTCCAAACTTACCGAGTACAGGTAAATGAAGGTAGGATGGCAATAATTGTGTGACTAAGATCGCAAAACAGAAATAGCTTCTATTTTCTCAATTAAAGTTTGTAATGAAACCATTTACAAACCCACAAATAATGAGAATAATGTATATCACTACATACTTTAATCTACTAATCGAGTCAAATCCGAATCGCGCTTTGTAAGTAAAACACAACTCCGTATGTAAGTAAAACATTACTTCCATGAGCACTTAGATCAACGGACAAATGATCGTGTGTTCGAGCCCTGAAAATGCATTAGTGTTAAAATTCATGACGGAGAACTTTACCGCCTTAATGGTCATAACTGACTCGAATTCGGATTAAACCAAATGATTTACCAAAAAAAAATTCGCAGGAGAAAAGAAAACCGTAACAGTATCGGATGCTGGTTTGAGTTGCTGCAGACAAATGATCGTAGAAGTTTAGAATTCTCTACATACACAAATATTTCACTTCTTCATCTGTTTTTCTCCAATTAATTAAACCCCAAATTCTCAATTTTAACAAAAAAAACCCTCAATTTTAAACTCCTAAAACAATTGAATATTCAATCAACAATGTCAGCATTAAGGAGATTATTACAAAGGAAAGCTTGGAGCACTGCAATTCTTTCTTCTAAAACCCTAAACCCTACTCATACTTCTCCATCTCGCTCTTATCATGGTAATTAACACTTTCAATTTTCTGGGTTCCCTTTAATTTCGCCTGTTTTGATGTATTTCTTTATTTTGTGAAGTTAAAATTGCGTAATTTTAGTATTTGGAGATCATTTTTCGTTGGAATGTCGCTGGAAATACAAAGTTTTCATTTTTTTTATGTTTGATATGTGATGATGTGGATTTTTACGTTTGTTTCTGTAGTACACTGAATTTAATTACATGGGTTGTTAATGGCAAAATCGGTAATTTGTTCTTCAGCTAATGTTGCTTGTTAGTTAGGTAATCGATACTATGAGATTATTTTTTAGTTTGATAGGCTCTCCGAAACGGAAAGGTTTGATCTTTGATGGATGGTGTGAGATTCTAATATAAAACGGAGGGTGTTGATAAGCTCTCGTAATGGAACGCAATCGGGTGTCGTGAAAACTAGCACAGTCTCCCCATGAGACACCCAGCTTTTGCCATTGTCTGTGTATGTGGGGGTGAGGTGCACAACATTCTGAACTAAGTTCGTCTAGGTTATTGTTTGTCGAATCACCAAATCAAAATCAGGCTTGGGTGCAAGTATGAATTAGAGTAGTCGAGTAGAAATGGTTAGAATTGAGAACTTTGCTGAGTAAAAGCTGGCTGGGGTCAAGATTGAGATTGAAATGCCTGTTTTGGTTACTTTTGAGTTTGATGAAGAGTTCAGACTTCAGAGGTACAATTGTGTGTCAAATATCACCATTGGCATGCCGTCAAAGGACTTATGGTGTTTTTTTAAGATCGATGTGACGATGTCTGCTTCACGAGTCAGCCGAAGTTAATATTTGATAGTAGTTATGGAATCATTTAGGAAAAAAACTGATGGCTAATTCATGTGAAGCAGTTAGATGGCCATGGATTTTTTTTTCTTATATTGATAATTTTTGTTGTTCCTTGTGTGGTTTGTTATGATTGGTAATAAAGAGCTGATTTTCATGGTTCCATAATAAAAAAAATTACGTTTTGAAATTATGTGAGTTGCAGGTTATGCAACCCAACTTCAATGTTCGAATAAAGTTAATGGCCATCCTGTCATAGCTGAATCCATGTGGTCATCTTACGTTCCACTTGTGCTAGCTGGTCTACTTGGTGCTGGAGTTGTAGATATTGCTTATGCAGATGCTGAGGAGGTTTGTGTTTCTTAACAACTCAATGACTTTAATTATGTTAAGATGAATTTGGGGTGGGAGTTTTAGTGTCGTTTTTGCATCTTTTTCTCCAGTTTATCTCTCTTTTCCCCCTCAATTTCTCTTTTTTGTGTTGTTGCTCTTTGATGATGATAATCTAGGAATTAAGATGTCACAATTTGGCAAGTGCCACAGACTGGCCTCTGTATTGTGTTTCATATTTGTTTTCATCTGAAGTGGGTTTTGGCCTAAAGTTTATTATTGCTGGACTTTCTGCAGGTATCTACCAAGTCTCCGTTGCCGCCACCCTCGTCTAGCTATGAAGACCTAGAGGAGACAGCAAAAAAAGAACGACGAAGGCTAGAGGAACTGCTCAGAAGTAAAGGGATGCAATATGGGTCTTATCCCCGATTAACAGTTGCTGTGAAAGGCCAAAAGGTTTGCATCTTAATGTGTACATGCTGCAACAACTAGCAGACAAAATAATTTTACTATTAGTCTTTGCTTTTTAATGGTTCGAATTTTATACCTTCTTACCCTTCATTGAAAACCACAGGCAAAGTTACTTTTCAGAATGGATTCATAACAATCAACTGGAATTTCTTTTTGAGCGTGTCTTCTTAATATATGAATTTCATTTAAAACACATAGTTTGGTTGTGCAGGAAACAACAATCAATTTGAAGAATGTACTACTTATATTGATTACGATAATATATTGTTTCTACTTTGAGGCTTTTTGTATCCTTTATTCTTTAGGGCTTCAGGCATATAGAGAATTTTGCTTCTGGTTTTTATGGGAATTTATTAAGGCCATTTTTCATGGAGTAGCTGTTATTTCTGAATTTACGTTTTAAATCCCGGCACTTTCAATTTAGCTATACTTGAAGGCTGGCGTTCTTTTGTGGAGTCTTACTGTGTTTTTTGCTCACGTGTCTCATTATTGATTATACATTTGTGACGATAATTGTTGAAGCCTGGTACAATCTATGTTCTGCTCTGTTGCATAAAAATAACCACAGTATTCGAGCATTGAGCAGAAAAGGCTGATCTTTAAAAATTTAAGAAGCAAATCTGCCATATCTATTGTAGTTTTTGGATAAAGAGAGCTGTTTACTTTATGCAGACATATATGTAGGCTTCTCCTTTTTTTGCGTGTCCGTTTCCATCTTATGGCATCACTTCTGTTCACTAATAATTGCTTGATATGGATTACGTAGATTGCGATAAAATTCCAAGTTCCCCCTAATTGTGAGATTCCGAGGTTAATTGCAAGCCTTTCTTCAAACCTTAACAGCGGTTCACCCATGGAAATTCAGTCCTGGGACAGGTAAATATTGAGTGAATGAATTTTATTCTCCTAATTTCTTTTGGGGTGTGCGTCCAATGATATTTAAGTCCTTACCTACAGGCACGGTTATGAGTTCAACATGATACTATAACAATGCGATGATAATCAATGAGGGTGTACGTTTGGTTGTGTAGGGACATAGGGGTGATTATTGTTGCTTTTGTTATTATAGCTTTGTGAATAGTAATTGTTAACTAATAGCCTGTATGATTGCAGTACAGTTGCTTGGCAGGTAGCGCTTAGCCTTCCACGTGGCCAGATACAAAGCGGAGGGAATAAAGATGGTGGGGAAGAAAGTAAATCAAATGATGGTGATCTCTGTGTTCTCATGTTTCGCTCATTGATAAGCCCTGATAAACCGGTAATGTCATGAATTTTTTGGTGTATTAGAATTGTGTAAATAAAAAAAATCCTATTGACCATGCTAAGAGTTGGTGTTATGTTATACTCTCTCAGGAAGTTGAATTTTTAAAGAAAGGAAGCTTCAGTTCTACTGAGCTTGATGCTCTGGTCTCCATTTTACAAATAGCCAGTGAGAAGTCTGGGCAGAACAGAGGCATCGAAAGAAGAAGTGCCACAGGAGTGCCGTCTACGAATAAATCAGTAGCTAGTTTGGAAGCCATGGGAATACGTGTGTTTGGGGTTGATGAACCCCGTGTTGGTAGTGCAACTGAAGATATATCTTGGGATAACATTGCTGGCTATGATCATCAAAAAAGGTACATTTGATTTGGCTTTTTTTTAAAGCTAAAAAATGGTACTATACCTAGGAAATTTAAAAGATCCGTAATACGTTTCACAGCGTTCTAGATTTGCTTGTATTGCATAGTTGTCCATTTTAAATTACAGTCAAACAAGGTCGAATGAATTTTGAGGGGTGGAAGTTACCAATATTGTGCAGCTAATGTCTTTCTCCATTGCTGCTTGTCTGAACTTAGATTCAATTGCCACATTGCTATGTCGCATTGTCGCCTTCAGAGCTGTAATTTTGGTGTGAAAATCATTAGCTGATTAATGGATTATCGAAAAGAGTAATAATCTTCTTAACCAGTATGGTTATACTATCTAGGTTCTCATGGGACTTCTCTTTGCTGTGTTTTCTTTGATGAAATATTTATTTTTCAGAATTATTACTGACTGTATAATTAGTAATGAACTTTATCTGTAATGTATATGACGTCTCTACCATTCTCCCTTCAAATACCTGTCATATAGGGAAATAGAAGACACAGTATTGTTGGCTCTGCGCAGTCCTGAAGTGTACGATGAAATTGCTCATGGGACTCGGCGCAAATTTGAGTCTAATAGACCAAGAGCTGTGCTTTTTGAAGGCCCTCCAGGTTTGCAAAACTGTAATCTTGCATATTTGAACATGTTAACTTGTTATAATGTTGTCTTGTTGATGCAAGTCGATAGTCATGCTCTAAATGATTGTCACAATTGGTTTTGACATGAGTAGACGAATTTGGTAAGTGTGTATGCTTGTGTCTTTCACTCAGGTACTGGGAAAACATCATGTGCCCGTGTAATTGCTAATCAGGCGGTAAGCCTTTTGCCTATCAACAACCATCTTTAATAACTATCATCATCTAGCTATATACAAATATTTGATATAGATAATAATGTGAACCTATCTTAATGTACTTTTATTAGTTAAACTTGCATATATAATTTCTAACTACAGCCTGAACCGACTTGAATACACATACATATGTAAGGTTGCAGCTTTCGTGAACTTGTCTATTTATACTCAATAATCTTTGCTCATGCATGATCAACTATTGTCGTTTAGGGGGTTCCGCTTATGTATGTTCCACTTGAGGCTGTTTTGTCCAAGTACTATGGTGAAAGTGAACGTCTCTTGGGAAAGGTTTTCTCACTTGCCAATGAGATTCCAACGGGTGCAATTATTTTCTTAGATGAGGTATCTGCCTAATTTAAATAGTGTTTTTGTCCTTATCCGTTTTCCAGCAACTTATTGAGTGTAGAATTGTGAATATTTTGTTTCGTTTTTGCATACGTAATACGATCGTTATTATGAAACTTTGCAGGTCGATTCTTTTGCTATTGCACGAGATAGCGAGATGCATGAGGCAACACGTAGAATTTTGTCTGTGCTATTGAGACAGGTAAAGCATATTCGGAGTACCGAGTACACAAGAATGTGAGTTAGTGAATGGATTTTTCGTTTTGCCTGGAATACAGACGTTTACTTTTTACAGTGTTCCTCTTGGACTTCATTAAAGAATTATTATTATAAATCCTCAGAATAGCTATCTAAAATGGTTATCTTCCTCAATATTGCCTTGGCTTGCCTTCACTTCACTAACTTTGGAAGTGAGCAATAATCCCTTTAGGCTTTGACTTTATCTGTAGAGTGGAAATTGGACAACTCTTTGCTTTGCTTGATTGGCTATTTCATACTTGGCTACATTGCCAACACCGTTACCTTTAATGCCTAAGAGGCTCCCGGCTATAGCGAAGTTAGAGGGTGTTTGGATATATGCAGCCTTATCGCTTATCCATGGGACATGATCGACCATGGAGGGGTTATTTTCCAATGACCCATATGTATCGCTATGTGAAGTTTACGTCTTTCTGCTACTTCACAATATCCCGCATAATATCGACTATCGAGTCATTTTCTTTATTTTATCACGTTTCAAAGCCATGGAAGAGTGAGTATTTTTCGAAGTGGAGAAGCTATTTCATATTGGCTGCAACCTTCAGGTTTGTAGTAGTCCATGGATTATTGGCTTGAGGAATGTTGGCAGTTTGTTAAGTTTAATTGATTATTGCCATTTTATGGAGTGAACTGTCTCACGTGGTTGACTTTAAAGATGTGCTGTCGATTTCAGAGTTGGGAATTTGGAGTATCACATGATAATTTTTTTTTATCTGGTGCAGATTGATGGTTTTGAGCAAGATAAAAAGGTTGTTGTGATTGCTGCAACCAACAGAAAGCAAGATCTTGATCCTGCTCTAATAAGGTAACCATATCCGAGATATTACCATTCCCTTTGAGCTCTCTACTAACTTCAATATTTTTTCCTGACCAAATTTTACTTATTTTCTTTCAGCCGTTTCGATTCAATTATCTTTTTTGGCCTCCCTGATCAGCAAAATCGGCAGGAAATAGCAGCTCAATACGCGAAACATCTCACAGTGCCCGAATTGATAGAGTTTGCTTTGGCCACTGAAGGGTATGCATTTACTAATCCCCGAATTGATAGAGCTTATTGTGATCGCATGTGTGCAAAATGTCTGGGGTTTGGCCGAGAAGGTCGATTCCGTTATCAAGTTACAAACCCAAATTTCATACTGTGCATCCAAAAGTCAATCTTTGTGTGTAAAGTTATGAACATAAGATTAAACTCTCTTATTTATGGTTCTTACTTCTTACACTCTTTTTGTATGCCCTTCTTCTGAACTAGCTTGTCGGGAAGAGATATCAGGGATGTATGTCAACAGGCTGAACGTCGTTGGGCATCAAAGGTACTTTTTTCGAATCTCGACCATTTGTGAATTTAAGATGCTGTTAATCATAAATCTTATAAAGCCCATATCAGGTCATTCGAAGGAAAGCAGCTAATGAAGTGAAAGATGACGGGTCTCTGCCCCCTCTGCAAGAATATATTGAAAGCGCTTCTAATCGAAGAAAATCCCTTCTTGATATTGAAGATCAACGCAATCGAAGTGCCACCATTCGAAGAGATACACGGCCGTTGGATTTGAGCTGATGAGAGGTGTGTCAATTGATGGTGCTCTATTACAATAGGTGATTAATCCTTGTTAATATAAACTGATAGAGGAAGCAACCTCGATGGCCAGGGCTTACAACTGTCTAGTACATTTATCAAGTACTCAAAGGGTTTTGTTTACGGCTGGATAGGGATTGGGATTCCTTGTATGCACCAGTTTTTCGCGATGGTAAACCATAGAGAGACGATTTTCAGATGATTTGTAACGAATATTGCCATCATTGCCAACTCGAAGTAATTAAGCTTACAAAATCCCTTTGCTTGTGTTTTTTTTTGTGTGGCAAGAGTACACTTGTGTTGTTCGTACTTCGCATCGCATCTCTAATCTGTCTTAGATACGTATTAAATAAAGCACGAGAAAGCAAGAACGATAATAACCAGCACAAAAATGTGAAAGCTTTTCAAATGCATGAAGAGAAACATGACAATTTAGTTCAATAGTAACTCCAAAAAAAAGTAACTGTTGCTTAGTAATATTATTTATTTCAAAAAAATTCATGTACAAGTACATGAGCCCCAATGTTTACAACCTTCTTATCTTATGAACTACTCGGTACTATTTAATCAATGTCATTAACGACAGTTGGTTGCAGATCTGCAACTAACTTTATTGATATAGTTATAAGAGGTAATACTCAAACGAGGCTGAATAAAATGTAGTGTCATTTTTGTATTGTCCCTCTAACGTATATGGGTGATTAAGTGATTAAACATTTCCTCTATATATATATCCCCAAATACAGTAATTTAATCGCCGTTATCCGCTTCATTAATGGGCATCTACTCCTTGACTTGTCGACTCTATGCATCTCAGTCGGCCATCTCCGACTAGAAAGTTGAAGAGTTGCTGTTGTCTATTTATACTCAATAATCTCACTTAATTTGTCAAAGCTAAAGTTATTTGCTAAAAGCCATAATTTGTAGAAAGACAGTCTCTATTAATTTGTTCTTGATAGGATTGTTGTAAATTAGTCATTACATTAACAAACTATATTTGCATTACTCAATAATCATATCAAAGAAACAAACCAGTGTCTGGAGCTGGCACTACGCATTCATATATTTAAATTGTATATCACTTCCGATTTTGAAAAAAAAAATATGGGAAATGATAAATACAACCCTTAGGCCTGTTTTTAAAGAGCTAAAAGAGGAAATATTCACTTAATATTGTCATTAATTGCAAAAGTATTTGTGCAATTTTGACATCATTTTCTATATTAATGTTATATATAGAAGTTTTTAACTCCTTAATTACAATAAGGGCTGTATTTAACATTACCGAAAAAATATATACTCCCTATGAGTTATTATATCAACTGCAACGATAAAATAAAAAATTGTATATCACTTGAATTTCCTTGTAATATACGTGGATTTAATGGAAATATACTTCCAAATAAGAGTCCTTGTAATATACTATAGTTTAATTTTTTTCAGATTATATTTCCAATGGCTTGATTTATCTTGTATTTTTATACACATAATTTAGTTATTTAATTTGTACAATTAATATAATAATGATCTAGTTATATCAGTTGTGAAATTAATATAAATAGTGTTCAAATCATAGACTCTCTTTGTTGATATTGATGACAGAAACGACAAAGAACAGTAAAGACGACAACACACAGATTTATGTAGTTCACTAACGGTGTGTTAGCTACGTCCACAGGGCAGAAGGGAGGAGAGTTTTATTAATGTTGAGGAGTTACATAGTTTTCAGATTCAGAGGTATGATATGATAACTGTTAGGGTTAGGCTTAGAGAGTTTATATACTACTCTCACCTAATACAGAAAACCTAGAAATGCCCAAAATAGATCAATAGGCCAAGACAGAAACCCTAACCCAAACAGATTAACGGATTCAAGGCATTATTCAATAATTGATATATTGATGAATTGATTGTTGTCCAATTAATTAAAAACACCAAATTCTCAATTTCAAACTGCTGAAACAACTAAGAAATCAACAATGTCGGCATTAAGGTGTTTACTACAAAGAAAAGCTTTGAGCACTGCAATTCTTTCTTCTAAAACCCTTAACCCTACTCATCCTTCTCCATCTCGCTTCTACCATTGTAATTATCTCTTTCAATTTTTTAGGTTCCTTTAATGTTGTCTATTTTTATGTAATTCTTGGTTAAGGGAATTTAAAACTTTGTAAATTTGAGTATTTGGAGATTATTTTATGTGTGATTGTTACTGCATTAGTAAAGTTTTCATCTTTTTTATATTTGATAGGTAAAGGTATATATGAACTTTTTAAGATTGTTTGTGTAGTAATGTAATGTAGTATATTGAATATCACCACTTGTATGGTATGAACTTTTAAGACTGTTTGTGTAGTAATGTAATGTAGTAAATTGAATTTTATCACTTGGTTGTTGATGGCGAACACCAAGTTAAGCTGCGTACATCTGGCCTCCCCATACCTTAGCAATTTGCAATTTTGCGGGAACCATTGAGGCATTGGCGTACTGTTGTTGTTGTTGTGATGGTTGTTAATGACGAAATTGATAATTTGCTCTTGCGCTATTGTTGTTTTTTAGTTAGGTTATTGGTATTATGATCTATATGTTGTCTTGGTAGTCTCTTTGAAACGCAAAGCATCTTGATTTTATGAGGTCATTTTAGTTTGGTTGAGCAGTCAAATTTAGATGAGACAATTGTAGTACTTTATGGTTTTCACACAATTGTGTCATAACACTCACTTGATCTTGTCGTGAGACTGTTTTACTCAGCTCCTGTCATTGCCAGTGGGGGGATGAACAACAAGTTTATGGCTCCTCGAATCAATAAATCGAAATCTTGCTTTGATGTTAGTAGTATCAATTAGGGACTGAGTAGAATGGTTAGAATTGAGAATACTTTGTCGTGTAAAAGCTGGCTGGTAGTCAAAATTGAGATTGAGATTGAAAGCCGGTGTTTTGATCTTTTGTTGACACGTTCAATATTTTGATGCCTCCCTAGTAAAACTCATTATGTTTTGAAATTATGTGATTTTCAGGCTACGCAACCCAACTTCAATGTTCGAATGAAGTTAACGGCCATCGTGTCATGGCTAAGCGCACATGGCTTGCACCAGCAGGTCTGTTTCGTGCTGGAATTGTAACTGATGCTTGTGTAGATGCTGAGGAGGTATGTGCTTGTTAACAGTTCAATGATTTTGTTTATGTTAAGATGAATTTGAGTTGGGAGTTTCAGTGTAGCTCTTGCAACTTTTTCTACGGATGATTTCTCTTTTGCCCCATCAATTTTTCTGTAATGTGTTGTTGCTCTCTGATAAATGATGAGAAATTAGGAATTAAGTTGTCACAATTTTGCCAGTGTCACAGACTGGCACCTGTATTGTATCTCATATCTGTTTTATTGAAGTGGGTTTATACCAATGTCTATTATTGCTTGACTTTCTCCAGGTATCTACCAAGTCACCGTCACCGTTGTCGCCACCCTCTCCAAGTTCTCAATCACCGCCACCCTGTCCGAGCTATGAAGACCTCCAGGAGACAGCAGATAAAGAGAAAAGTAGGTTAAAGGAACTGCTCAGAAGTAAAGGGATTCAATATGGGTCTTATCCCGCGTTGCTAGCTTATGTGAAAGGCCATAAGGTTTGCATCTTAACATGTACATGCTGCAACAACTTGCAGACAAATTTATATTATTATTGTTCTTTGCTTTTTGATAGTAAGTATTCTTAATTATTCTTACCCTTTATTGCAAACCACTCTCGAAGATACTTTTTGATAGAGCTGTTACTAAGCATGCATATGTAGGCATCTCCTTTATTTCGTGGTATTCGTTACCATCTTATGGCGCCACTTCTGTTCACTTATAATTACTCTATATGGACTATGTAGATTGCGATAAGGTTCGAAGTTCCCTCTGATTGTGGGATTCTGAGATTGATTGCTAGCCTTTCTTCAAATCTTAATAGCGGTTCACCCATGGAAATTCAAACGTTGTACAGGTACATATCAAGTGAATAAATTTCATTCTCGTAATTTATTTTGGGGTATGGGTCCAGTGATATTTAAGTCCTTGCCCCCAGTCATGCTTGAGTTCAACTTGAAATTATAACTCCCGATGAATATCAATGTTCGGGAATAGGGAGTACATTTAGTTGTGTAGGGGTGAGTATTGTTGCTTTTGCTATTATAGCTTTGTGATATAGTGACAGTAAACTAATACCTTGTATGATTGCAGTAGAGTTGCTGGCCAGGTAGCGCTTAGCCTTACACGTGAAAGTGGAGGGAATATGGATGGTGGGGAAGAAAGTAAATCAAACGATGGTGATCTCAGTGTTCTCATGTTACACTCGTTGGAAAGATCTAAAAAGCCGGTACTCTTCATTAATTTTATATTTATTCAAAATTTGTAAATAAAAGGAAATCCTCGTGATCGTGCTTAGTTTCGGTGTTATGTTACACGCTCGCAGGAAATTGAGTTTTTAAAGAAAGGAAGATTCAGTTCTACCGAGCTTGATGCTCTGGTCTCCATTCTAGAAATAGCCAGCGAGAAATCTCCGGAAAAAAACGATAAAACAGTGGCTGGTTTGGAGGCCATGGGAGTACGTGTGTTTGGGCTTGATGAGCCCCGCGCTGGTAGCACAAATGAGGAGATATCTTGGGATAACCTTGCTGGATATGATAATCAAAAAAGGTACATCTAATTTGGTTCTTCTCAAGTATTTAAGCTGAGAAAGGTATATTCACAGGAAATTGAAAAGAATCTCCAATATTGCTACATTTATTAGCTTTCTAGATTCTAGATTTGCTTATATTGCGTAGCTGCCCATTTTAAAATTATCGACAAATGAAGTCTGAGGATTGGAAGTTACCAATATTGATGCCCAGCTAATGTTTTTCTCCATTGCACTTGTCTGAACTAAGATTCAATTGAAACATTGTGTGTGGTTATACTATCTAGGTTCTCAGAGGACTTCTCATTACTGAATACTGACTGTATAATTGGTATGAACATTCTCCGTACTGTATATGACGTCTCTACCATTCTCCTTTCAAATACCTCTCATATAGGGAAATTGAAGATACAGTACTATTGGCTCTGGGCAGTCCTGAAGTTTACGATGAAATTGCTCGTGGGACCCGGCACAAATTTGAGTCTGCTAGACCGAGAGCTGTGCTTTTTGAAGGCCCTCCAGGTTTGCAAAATTGCAATCATGCCTGTTTGTCTTGTTGAGGCAACTCGATATTCATACTTTCAATGATCCCCATTATTAGTTTGGTGTGAATAACGAAGTTATTAAGTAAATGCTTGTTTCGTTCACTCAGGTACTGGGAAAACAGCATGTGCCCGTGTAATGGCTAATCAGGCGGTAAGCCATTTGCCTTGTCAACAACCATCTTTACTAACTGTCGTCATCTAACTTTGCTATACAACATTACAACGTAATGAAATCGTGAACTGCGGGGATTCTTTTTTGTGCAAGATCCAGAATGAATTTGGCATATAGCATTTTTATACAAATATTTTGTATAGATAATAATGTGAAACCTTAGTCTTATTGTACTTGTGTTAGGTTATACTTGTATATATAATTTCTATTTTGCATATTAAGTGATATTGAAACTCAGTAATCTTTTGCTCTTGCTTGGTCAACTGTTGTCATTTAGGGGATTCCGCTTTTGTATCTTCCACTTGAGGCTATTATGTCCAGGTGGTATGGTCGAAGTGAACGTCTCTTGGCGAAGGTTTTCTCACTTGCCAATGAGTTACCAACTCCTGCAATTATTTTCATAGATGAGGTATCTGGCTAATTGAAGTTTTTGATTTTCCGGCAATTTATTGGGTGTAGAATTGTGTTTTGTTTGTTTTGGGTTTTTATGTGTAATACAATCATTATTTGAAACTTTGCAGATCGATTCTTTTGTCGGTTCACGTGATGATGGCATGTACGAAGGAACACGTAAAATTTTGTCTGTGTTACTGAGACAGGTAAAGCATATACGGAGTACATAAGTATGCGAGTTAGTGAATGAATTTTTGTTTTGCCTTGACTTCATTAAAGAACTATTAGAAGTCCTCGGAATATCTAGCTAAAATGGTGATGTTCCTCAATAAAGCCAATCATCTTTGTTTATAGTTTTGTACTACGCCTTGCATTCATTTCAACTTCCGAAGTGAGCAATAGTTCCATTAGGCTTTGACTTTATCTGGGGACTGAAAATTGCACAACTCCTTGCTTTGCTTGATTGGCTATTTCATTTTTGGCTACTACGCCAACACCTACCCATGGCAAAGTAGGAGGGTGCTGGATATATGCAGCCTTGGCGCTTATCCATGATCAACCATGGAGAGGTTATTTTCGGATGAACAATATGTATCACTATGTGAAGTTTAGGACCTTCTGTTACTTCACAACATCAGGTGTTGGTACTCCGGAGTATGTTTTTAAAGAGGTATAGTCGAGTTGGGAGTTGGGACTCTGGAGTATCACATGATGAATTTTTTATCTGGTGCAGATTGATGGTTTTGAGCAGGATAAAAAGGTGGTTGTGATTGGTGCAACCAACAGAAAGCAAGATCTTGATCCTGCTCTAATAAGGTAACCATATCCGAGATATTACCGTTCTTTTTGAGCTCTCTACTAACTTCAATATTTTTCCTGACCAAATTTTACTTCTCTTTTTTCAGCCGTTTTGAATCAATTATATTTTTTGGCCTCCCTGATCAGCAAATTCGGCAGAAAATAGCAGCTATGTACGCGAAACACCTCTCGGTTTCTGAAATGATGGAGTTTGCTTTGGCCACTGAAGGGTATGAATTTACTAATCTCCCGAACATATTAAATCTGGGCCTTGACACCTAATTGCGACCGAGTCACTAAGGTTGTAAAGCTAATTGTGAATTGTGACCGCATTTGTGCCAAAATGTCTAGGATCAGGCCGAGAAGGACGATTCAGTTATCAAGTTACACACCCAAATTTCAATTTTTGTGTGTAAAAAGTTATGATTATAAGATGAAATTCCCTTATTCATGCTTCTTACATTCTCGTTTTGTATGTCCTCTTCTTAAATAGCTTTTCTGGAAGAGATATTCGGGACGCATGTCAACAGGCTGAACGTCGTTGGGCATCAAAGGTACTTTTTTCGAATCTCCAACCATTTGTGAATTTGAGATACTGTTAAACCATAACTCTTATAAAGCTCGCATTAGGTCATTCGAAGCAAAGTAGCTAGTGGGGTGAAAGATAAAGCGCCTCTTCCCCCTTTACAAGAATATATGGAAAGCGCCTCTAAACGAAGAAAACCCCTTCTTGAGATCGAAAATCAATGCAATTGTGCCGAGGTATAGACGGCCACGACCGCAGGATCCAAGCTGATGAGGGGAGGTGTCAACTTACGCTGCTCTAGTCCATTAGGAAATTAAGCCTGTTAGTATACTATACTTTGATAGAGGAAGCAAACTCAATGGCCATAGTCTACAACAGTCGATAATACACGTACCAAGTACTAAATACTCATACGGCTTATTTATGGTTAGATAGGATAGGGATTCCATGTATGCCCCACTTTTGCTATGGTAAAACATAGACACGATTTTCAGGTGACTTGTAACGGATATTGCCATTATCGCCAGCTTGAAGTAATTAAGCTTTCAAGAAGCCCTTTACTCCCATGATTTTTCCGTTATTTATCTACTTACGACAGTCTTGGTGTTCGTACTTTATACTGCATTTCTATTTCTACTTCGAGGAACAAGACATACTTTCCATGAGAAAAATACGTCAAGTGATCAAAATGCTTTAATTATTATTAACCCAATCATCTTTAATGTCTCACCTAATCAATCGCCAACTCCTTAACCACCACACTCAATTACCACCAGGTAACTCATCGGAACCATCATCCCCCTTGCCAAGCCCGTCACCTCCATGCTATTAACTCCAAGTCCCCAAGCTACCCATATTTTCGTAACTCATAACAACTATACTCCGCCACCTATATTACTAGAACCCGCTATCATTATGCACTTCTCACTTCATCACTTCATGCACATCCACCATTAGCTTGCACCCATACCTTAAAGAGAGAGTTGGCAGCCACGAGCAGCACTTGAGCCACCTATCGACACCCTCCACCATGCACGACCGCTCCAACCTACCACCCTTCCATCCACTTGTGCCACTTGCTAGGGCATATCTTAGTTGTCCCCAGCTCCAACTTGCACTATCGATCACATGGAACTTTTTTTTTTCATATGGCATAATACCTGATAGCACGTACAATAACAAAAGATGGGCTCCATTTACACTCTCTCAGGAGAGCAAAAGACATTTTTTCTTACAATAATGAATCTCTCCCCTTATCAAATATTGGATGTGACAACCCTCGCGAATGCGGAAATATAAAACATACAAGCATGTGAATTATATAGCGGAAAATACGGTATTTTAAAAACCTTTATACATGCAAGATAGAAAAATACGAGGAGTGTCAAAATATTACAAACTAAATAAAAATACCACAAGAGACGTAGTCTCTCAAAGTGTTAACAAAAGACAAAGTAATTAGCAACTAGCTAAACAACGTCTAGAGGTGTTTCATCCAGGGACAACGCCCGCTAGCTCACACCCGAACCCAAAATAGCATAAGCAAAAAGCCATCCATGCAAGCAACCTGTTCATTCATGAAAAACATGAACGCCACAATCAGTGGGGAGTAACTCCGGGTTCTCCCAGCCATATCACATTAAACGTACATATAAGGAAATACAAAAGTAGAGCATGCATATATAGATATACATGTGAGATACGATAAGAAAAGATAGGCAATACAATATATAATGATAAGATCATGTGGAAATCAATTCCGAAACCATCATGTTATTCAAAGACTCGGGAAAGACACCCTTAGGCAACTATATACTCACTAGGGCTTACATCTCACCGTTAGCGGCATATACTTGATAAGATTGAGACTCGACAAACAAACCATGCCAAGTCATTCAATGATCAATCATATAATCATTCATCCAACCATACCAATATATTTACGACATCTCTCACGGTAAATGAAACGCACTAGCATCGTGTACAATAGCAAGACAAGCCAATGGAAGCTCACGGAATAAGACGGTTTCCGGAACCGTATACGATAAGACGTTTCGTATACTCATGACCTAGACAAAACAAGTTCACAGGATAAGACGTTTCCTGGAATCATGTACGATAAGACGTTTCGTACACACAAGACTCTAATCCTCTCGGTAGGACGACGATAATAATACGGTCCTAGTCTAAACCTGGCCAGACTCTCGGAATAAGACATGTTCCGATTCGACATGTGGTAAGACGTTCCACATCCAAGACACGGACTTACAATAAATATGCCGAGTACCCCAAATTCGGTAGATCAATGCACGAAAGAGGCGGAAAGAGATCTATAGTCAAAAGTCAAGCTAGTACGCTACATGCAATAACACCACCTCGCAAGTATACAACATTTGACGGTCGGGTCGACCAACGCATTGCGTTCGCCTCCTAACAACGTCGTCATATCCCCACTAAACATGCATACAAGCATCAAGGATACACCCCATCGCTCCGACATTCCATTCTAACGAGTATAAGGGTGTAGCCGGGAAATGAGAGTTCATAGCACAAATCATTAGTGCTCAAATCATAACATATGTAAAACCGACTCAAAAGAGGGATATACCAAAAACCGTCACAAAACATGAAAATAGGGAATCATAAAAGTTCAAATATGATAAACATGAGTTAAGACATGATACATAAGCATCGAACAAGTTTATGAAGCATAATGAATAAAAACTGATCAGCTCTCCAAACAAGGTTGTGTGGAAACCAAAAGAAACAAGGGTCACTTCCAAACGGTCAAACTGAGTTCTAGATATGGGAATGCAGAAATTCCAAGTCGAGGTGATAGCTTAACCTCTTACGGTTCCAACGAGATGTCACACGCCCAAAACAAACAAGTAACGAAGGAGATATGAGCATTTTACGAAAAGGGGTCAGTGCAGGAAAAATTCTGTTTCCAGCGGGTGACGCGGCCTGCGTCCTACGACGCAGCCTGCGTCCCCCAACGCAGCCTGCGTCCTTCACGGGAGTCAAGGACGATCAATTTCCAACATGTTATCAACAACAAAATCCTCATTTATCAACACAAACCATCAATTCTCATATCAATTAACAACTCACAACAACCAACAACAACAACACAAGTCCTAAGCATACTAACCATAATCTAAATACGGTTTTACATAGAAAACACATTAAAAACACGTAAATGATATCGAGTAACCTTCACCGTTACCTTTTCGCGTCTTTAATCGATTTCTAGAAAGTCTCCACCTACAATTAGATAACAAAAGATGAATATCATTCACCTTGAGAAAGACGGATAATTTAAAAAGCGAGAAAGACGGTAATTTTATTATCAATACGGATAGAGGAAGATAAGAGGGGAAGAATAAGACGAACTGACGAGAATTTGAGCGAGAAATGAACGAACTATGACGAATCTAAGCTTGGAAGAAATGGAAGCTAGGTTTTGGGTGTTTATGGTGAGGAAGAAGAAGATTGAGTTGTGAGGAGTGAATTAGGTTAAGGTGAGTATGAGGGAGTATATATAGGAGAAAGTCAACGAAAGTCAAAGACGGCTCGAAAGTCAAGAAAAGTCAAAGACGACTTAAAATTCAAGAAAAGTCAAAGACGACTTAAAATTCAAGAAAAGTCAAAGACGACTTAAAATTCAAGAAAAGTCAAAAACGACTCAAAAGTCAAGAAAAGTCAAACTCGACTCAAAAGTCAAGAAAAGTCAAACTCGCCTTAAGACGGGATTTTCATGGAATCTCGCAGAAATTCCAAATACGAACTCGGAAATTCTAAATTCGACTCGGAACATAAAATTATAAATTAAAACTTAAATTTGCTGAAAAGATTTCGTAAAATATTTCTACTAGAAAAATAGGGTACATTTCCGGGTGTTACATTGGACCAACCTTTTTTTATGCTTGCAATAAGGGTCAAAACCGGGTCAAAATGGGGTCGGGTTTGGGTCATTGATTATCGGGTTGCGCCAGGTTACGGGTCCACATCGGGTCGGGTCGAGTCTGTTTTGGTTCACACAATTTTCGGGTTCTATCGGGTCGGGTTTGCTCAGGTCACTCGGGTAGGGTCAAACATGCCAGCTCTGTGAAGAGCTAACTCTCCAAGTGCTCTCACTTGCTCTTCCCAAAGATCACCAAGAGAGCTCCTCTTCATTTTTTTTCATGGAGAACTCCTATTGTAAAAGAAAAACACACTTAATGTACTCTCTAACTGTGTAGACCATTTGGAAAGTGTTTTGGAAAACATTTGGAAAGCTCTTATTGTACATGCTCTAATGAATAGTTTAGAAAAAATTGTGATAACCTTAATTTTCAATCTTCACACAAGTATTGTGTAATTTTATGTAATTTGATTTATATGGCGCCGTTTTGTATCTTATATAATCTCATTACACATCATTATTTTGTATAAATTGTTATGTTTGAACTAACACAAATTAATCATCAAATTTTTATTTTTATTTTTGTCAATCAAGTCAAAAGGCCATTAATATTACAAAACATATGGGAGAAAAATTAGAAGCTAGAATTTAACGACGACAATATTTATGTGTTAACTATTAAATTAATATATTTTGGTGCTAAATTTAAAATTTAGTTTTTTCATTATTATTATTCTTGAATCAAATGCTAGCTAAGATCATTACATAAGTATCTAATAACTAATGAATTTGAATTTGAATCCGAAAATGAAAATCGAATTATAGACTATCTCTCTATTTTAGACACTAATTTAAGGCATTGTCGATACTTCCTCTAGATTTACTAGTACTTATTACTTACTTGCTTAAAAACGTTTCCATCCGAGCGAGCAGGGTCGGCCCAAATGTTTGACTAGGGATGTGCTCGGACTATTGTTGACTACAAATTCTCATTTGTGACGGTCACTATCCGTCACAAGCTTGTAACGGGTCAGATCCCTCTTATAAGGTTGCAAGTGGAAGGACAAGTGGGAAATCAATGATTTTCCCCTTGCCCTCACATTTGCAAGCTTGTGAAAGGGATCCGACCTGTCACAATTTTGTGACGGATAGATCCGTCACAAGTAAGAGTAATTGATGGTTGACATTATCAAAGAAGGAAGAAATAAAAACATAGAGTGGGCCAGACATTCCTCAATTAAAGGGGAATATAAATCATCAATTCATCAAAATATCCATCTAACATCACATTCATAACTCAAACTAATAAAATATTAAAATCAATGGCTTCCAAAGACAAGAAACCCGCGAGATCAACAAGCGGTGGTGGTAGACACCCTGGTGGGATTCGAACCCTCGCCGATTTGAATCGCCATTCGGGTCATGACTCGGATAGTGACTCCGATTCTGCTCCTCAAGAGTACTATGCTGGAGGTGAAAAAAGGTTGCTCCTTTTTTACTTTTTCTTCATTTACCTCCAGTTTTTGTATCTGGGTTATTGTTTTTTTACTGGATTAAGGATTGCCCTTATGCTTAATTTGCATTAGTTTTGTGTTCATGTTGTTTAATTGAACTTTTCTGATTGTTTTATGGTGTGAATTTGTGATTTCATTAGTTGACTTAGTCTTGCATTAGAAATCATTAAATGAGCTACGGAAAGAGGCTGTCTTAAGCTTAAGTCGGTCTCAAATGAGATTTTGTTGTGTTAGCTGTGTCTCTTGTACATAATTCCTTCTTTAAGAATGCTCTTTTGGCTCAGAATTGAATATCGGCTTGTCCTGGACGCTCAAATCCGAATGATTGTAATGCTTTGTTAGTCATGTTCTTTTGGACTCGACTGAACTGAACTGAACTAAACTTATATTTGCTTGATTGAACTTATACGAGCCAAACTAAACTGATAAGGGCCAAACTGAAATGAACTTATATAAGCTAAACTTATAGAAATACGGGTATGAATTGAGCTGAACTTATAGGAGCTGAACATAAATGAACTTGTAAGAGCTGAACTTAACTTAAAAGGGAGTGACTTTCAGTCCAGGGTCTCTTACTCTCTTGTGTTGATGTAGGTGTACTGGTATTTTATATTGTGCAGTTGTGTAATTTGAAACCAAATGACTATGTATGGCCAGTTCAACTCTATCGGAAGAATCCTATCTCTAAAAATCGAATCTTTCTTAAGAGTGCTGCAGTAATAATGCTTACACAAAACAGGTGACGATCTAAAGATCTGCCTCCACAGCGATAGAGAGGTTTTCTTAATTAGTCTCTAGACTCTAGGTGAAAGGAACTGATTAAGAAACATCTTCACTAGGGAGAAAGGCCTTCTTTCACTAAAGAGGCGACTATCAATTGATTATTCACTTCTATGGTCACTGATGATGGGTCACTTAGAGACTCAAAATCAGTGGCATATCATGGAGCGAAAAATAAAAGGGATCAACGTTTAATTCCGTTTGCTCAGGTTTGAACAATTCACCATTCAACCAATTAGCCAAGGGAGCCAAATTATAATGCATGTACTAAAAAGCATATGAGTTTGAAAAGTCTACGCTCCTTCCCACTAAATCTCAAAACCCTTTGTTGTTTATTTTTCCCTCAAGTTCTGCTAAGCTGGCTGTTGACGTTTGACCTGAAAGCTCTTCATGGAGGCTGGTTTGGATATTGAAAGAATCGTTGTTTTGAAGAAATTTAGGATGTTTGTTGGGTTTGCAGCGGAATGCTGGTTCAGGGTCCACCAAAAGGTAATGACGTGGATGAAATTTTTAATCAAGCAAGGGAGTTGGGTGCTGTTGAAGGGCCTCTTGATAATCTTGGCCCATCGAGCTCAAGAAGTTTCACTGGTGCTGCTAGAATGCTTTCTGGGGATGCAGTTCCTGCAGCTTCTCAGCCACCCGAGCCTGTCGTCCACAACATTGTTTTCTGGCGCAATGGGTTCACCATTGATGATGGCCCGATTAGGAGATTGGATGACCCTGAGAACGCACCCTTTTTAGAGGTATAGACTATAGAATCACGAATTCCTTGCTAAGATGGACTTTATTTTAATAACAATGTCTTATCATGGTGTTTTCGTTCTTTCATAATTTATTTACCTTTTATAATAAATTAACGCAGAGCATCCGAAAGTCGGAGTGTCCAAAAGAACTTACACCTGCAGATAGGGGGACTCCAGTGCATGTCAATCTCATCAGAAGGGATGAAAACTTTCCTGTGAGTACTAACCTGAACCTTATAGTGTATAGTTGATTGTAAAAGGCCACTTCATTGTCTGTGTCCTGGCCACTTCATTTGTCTTTTTGTTCTTGTTTAGAGTTGAACTGTGTCATGAATAATCGAGTATACAAATGATATCTGCCTTTAGATCCTAAGCTAACTCCCATCGACCCTTTTTGGAATACTGGATGTGCACAACCCCTCATGAATTGGGAATTGGTTCAAGTGTATTATGTCAAGGTGACTGTTTGAAATCTCTAAATCACAGTATCACACTTAATTAAGCCTCTTAGCATGCATATCAAAATGTGTGTGTATCGAAATATCGAATCAGGCACTAATGCTAATTCCAAAGGAAACGATATGTGCTGAACAATTTATCATTCCACTAACTAACTGTCATCTGGAATCTGCTGTAAAATTCAGTGAATACTAATCTATAAAAGGACAAAACAGCCTTCCTCATTAGAACACTTTACTCACACTGGAATGTTTAGTCACAGAAGTTAGTATTATGTTTGTGCAGTACAAGTTGTTCATTTTTTGTTTCCTGCAATCAGGAACCTGAGAAGCGTACTGTTGCATTTCAAGGAGTCGGAAGGACTCTTGGTGGGACCAGTTCCTCCACGGTATCCGAAGAAACTGGCCCTGCTCCTATGAACTCCACCCCTATTCCTTCTGCGCGTCTGGTCGTCGATCAGGACCAGCCATCAACTTCTATCCAGCTCAGATTGGCAGATGGGACACGCATTGTGGCTCACTTCAACTACCACCACACTGTCAATGATATAAGGGCCTTCATTGATGGCTCAAGACCTGGGGTAAGTAGGGCATACCAGCTTCAGACCGTTGGATTTCCTCCCAAGCCACTCACTGATCTCAACCAGACGATAGAGCAAGCCGGGCTCGCTAATTCAGTCGTTATTCAGAAACTATAGGAGTATAGGCTCCCATGTCAGACTTGTTTATTATCTTCGAATTCAATTTGCCATATGTTATGTTCATATTATTCTATATGTTTTTTTGTGCCGTAATATGTTAAGATTCAATATGTGAAGAGTGTTTTGTGCACTACTTTTATCATTCATCTGAATGATTTGTTGGAGTCTTATGTAGGATTGTAGCAACCAACATGACTTATCTACATTGGCAGTAACTTCTGGTAATTGTTTATGCAGGTTATCTTTTTTTTTTAATTGGGTTTTTCTATGTACCCTTACTTTTTTTCAGTTTCTACGATATACCCTCGGTTTTTCAAAATCACACAGAATACCCTTAAACTCATTAAATTGTTTTACGAATACCCGAAATGCTACACTTTTACAATTCTAATTATTATATTTTGGCGATTTTAATTGATTGTTCATCACAAATACTTGTAATGATCAATAAATTTACTCATTAGTATACAATTTTTTTTGGGTAACCATTAAAAAACTCAAATTTGGATAATAGGGGTATCTTAGAAACTAATATGGGAGTTCAAGGGTATACAATAAGTCTCGCTTGTAACCTCTCACAAAAGTCACAACCCCTCTCCCACTTCTTTTTTTTTTACTTGCCCTCTCACTTACAGCTTGTATAAAGCCACAAAGTTGTTACGAAAAGTGTCAATCGCAAATGAGAATATGGGGCCTTTGTTACTTACCAAACCAAAAAATAAAGGAAATCATTCTCGAGGTATCAACTCATAACTTGCCCAAAACCAAACATTCCCAAAATAGAACTTGGTAAGAATGTGATTTGAAGAGATGTGATATTGTGATATGCATACATAAATTCACTTTTGTACACAAAATAATATACAGGGAACAGTCACCGTAGAATAGATGTGCTCCACATGAACAATCTCTTGTCAAATAGTAAGTACACCACAAATCTAAAGAAACATACGCCAATGATTCTCATGATTGACGAACACTTTTCGTCACTTTTCGTCACAAATTGAAAATGGGCTAAATGTCGCCATTTTTAACGACAAATGTGACCATTTATCCTAACAAACTGTTATAACGTACGTAGGACATTGTTCATTTCGTCCTAAATGAATTACATTTACCCAGTTTTCAACTTATGTCGAAATGCTACCCGTCTTCAGCAAGACTTATCCAAAAGACTATCATCTCATTTTCCAATCTCGCGGATCGATACTCTCATCCACGTAGGAGAATCGATATACACCATCTTATTAACATTATTGCATCAATCGATAGTGTAAAAACAAACTTTTGGGTTTGAAAACTGCATACTGGTAATCAAGATATACACATTTACCCTGTGTTTTTCAAAAGACAAAATGCAACCGTTCTCAGCAAGATTTATCGTGATTAAAAAGCTCAAAAAATAGGATGTAATAAGGGTTGTATGTAGATAGACAAAGGGGGCCTTGAGAAGAAAGCATCTTACCTGTTATACACATAAATGAGTTTACCTCCACCCATTGTGTGTCTTAGATTAGACTTGAGAAAGTTTCATTTGTCGGCCAAATTACATCAAAATTCCATCTACGTCGTCGTCCTAACAAATTTTCAATCTGTTTCTTGTTCACAGGATTTGAGTCAAGTTGAGTTAACGTTGTTCGACATAAAAGACCCTTTAGACTAAGTTTATACGTGTCTGAGCTTCAGACTTGCAGACTTTTGCAAGTATCAACGGATGAAGTAGTGGGTATGAGATTATATTTATCCACAGACTCGATATGAGTCTTAGCAACAGTGAAATATTATTATTTTATCTTTAAGACTCAACTCAGACTCTTTTATTTATTCTATATTATACCTCAGATTCATTAAAAGTCTCAACAATAATATGTAGGACCCGTTTAATTCACTTTTTACACATACAAACACTATTCGCGGGTCTTAAGTTGAGTCTTGGAAATCCAAGACTCAACTCAAGACAAGTCTGAAGCTCATACACTTTATCAATGAAACATTGCAAATCTGACGCTCAGACTTTTGCTAAGACTCATGCTCAGACATGGATAAACACAACCTGAGGGTAGAGTCTGAGCATGGGTCTTTGATTTCCCAGACCCTTGTTCAGACTTGTAAATAGTAAATGAGTCTTATTTTATTAATATATATAGTAGATTTTACGTATAGAATAAACACAAATTATTATTTCAGACGGTCACTATCCGTCTTAAGCTCAAGACGGATCAAATACATATTAAATCACCCCTCTTGTTGCCTATAAAATAAAAAAAATTGTCTTTATTACCACCACTTTGTAGTATTTAACACATCTTAAGCTTTAGACGGATAGTATCCGTCTTACGCAAGACGGATAGCATGCGTCTTACGCAACACAAAATTTCTTTTATCAATATACATGCCGGTATTAAAAAAAATATTTTAAGATTAATTTAATATTTAATTTATTTAAGTTAAGTGGAAAATATGTCATCATAAAACTATTGTAAAATATTGAATTAATGAAATAAATTAAGTAAAATAAGTAAGTGGAAAGTTAAGGTGACAAAGTCTGAAATGAGTCTGAGGATAAAGTGATATTTTTGAATGAGTCTGAGAGTCTATGGGTTTGAGTCTGAGAATAAAAAGTTAGTGGAAAGCTGAGGTAACAGGGTCAGAAGTCTGAAAATGGCTCTGTGAATAAACTTAGTCATAGCTTGTTACCTATGTTACGTACGTGCGAACTTAACACCATTAGTTTACAAGATACAATCCATTTCATGTTGTACGAGACGTACTCATCATGTTCAAGAGTCAAAGACTTTAAACTACACACCTAATTACTAATTAGGATTTAGGATCGAAATATTTAGACATTTTAGCGCTCGGGAAAGTAGTCTCTTTAGTCAATTCTTTTTTAACTCTTTATTTTATTTAATTTATTACGACTATTTTTTTTCCTTTCTTTGTATTCTACCCCTGTCAAGAACGAACACATTTTACTTCAGAATTATCAATAATGACAGGCTAAGAAGATGTCAACATAAACTTTCGTTACAAAAAAAAAAAAAAAAAAACTCGTAAATAAAAATATCATGTACATTTCTTTTCTTTTTTTATTATTACATGTGTTGATTGACGCTATCATAGTGAGGTTTTATTTTTCACAAATTCTCATTGAAAACGGTATTATCTGTCACAAGTTGAAAACGGATAGTTTCCCTCTCATACTATGTAAGTGGGGAGGGCGGGTGCATGGAGGGAAAATGGAGGGAGACTATCCGTCTTTAACTTGTGACGGATAGTACCCGTCTTCAGTGAGACCAACTCTTTATTTTTATGGGGTGTTGAAAATGGTAAAAAAAAGAAGAAAAGGATTGAACTTAACTAAATGAAGTTAAATTGAAGTAAACGAGTTATACGTAACCGTAATTGCACAAATTCTTGTTTCAGACGGTCTTAAGTTAAGACGTACTCACAAACAATTTAAATAATATTAAAATGATAAGGGAATTGTGAAAGATCTTTACTTAAGACCGTCTTAAGCAAGATCTTCTCCCGTAATTGAGTTGAATATATATAGAGAGAATCAGTAGGTCTTGCTTGCGACGGATCGAATCTTGCGACGGGTATTTTGTGAGAGGAAATGGGTAGAGGGGACAAGGTGGGCACCTCCAATGTGCTTCTCCACTCAGCCTTGATGGGTATTTTGTGAGAGAATATGGTATCCGTCTTAAGCTTGCGCCGGATAGTGTCCGTCATAAATGAGAATTTGTGAGAGAGAATATATGGAAGGTGAACGATCATGGAAAAGACGTAAAGGTATCAAGTAGTAGAAAAAGGAAGGATGCCTGATTGCCTGTAGGCTGTAGCTTAGCTGAATGCCCCATGCATTCCTCTTTTAATAATTCAGTGAGCCAGTGACCTCCCAATGCAATGCATACTTATCAGTTATCACTCCATCTATAACATCTACTGGTTTATTACTGTACGGTTTACTATATACTCCCTCTTATTTATCTTGACCTACTTTCACCCTCCCAAGCAGAAGGTCACGACCTAGGTCATCAACCCAATCATTTTCCACTTCACAATCCATATTATATACTTTTTTTATTGTTTTTATATTGTTCAACCAACAAGAATTGTACACCTAGTAGGTCACTAAGATGGTCAATTTTGTTCCACCATGGTCACAAATTGACCTTTGGTCATCAATTAGCAAAGATGGTCACTAATTATGGTCACCAATTAGCAAAGATGGTCACCATTAGCATGACCAAGCAAGGTCATGACCTACCAATTGACCTTGCTTGGGGATGGTCTAATAATATTCCCCCTTTCTATTTTTATCTATTCACAATACATTTCACTTTTTTTTTTTGGTAAACTTTTATACTTATTTTAATCACATCACCATACAATAATACCTCACAATACTCATACTTTATCTTATTTTAATCACATTATCCTACAACAATAATAATTTTAATCACTTCACCCCACAATAATACTCCACAATACATTCCCTCTCCCCAATCACCTCACGTCACCACAATATTTTACCTTATTTAATTACTCACCCTTAATTTTTGGTCCACTCTTGAATGGGGAAAGTTATTAGGAATATGAGGGAGTATCATGTAGGATAATAGTACTATACTACTACGTATTAAAGAGTACTTCCTCCGTCTCGGTCAATTGTTGTCCTTTTATTTTAACACAAAGACCAAGGAAAGTATGGGAATCATTTGTGGTTCCACTTAGTGGAGGATAAGTGGACAATAATTTTCATTAGATGATCAAATTAGTCATATAACATCTTTCTAATATAAAGAGAACAACAATCGAGTGTGAATGGACCGAGACAGAGGAAATATACTATAATATCATAACGTTATTTTTGTTCTTAAGACGTTGTGACGGTTTCACGTACGAAACTAGTACATCTGTACATACGCTAGCTACCATCTTTTGATACTACTCCATCTTATTAGGGACTCTAAACCCTAAATACGTACCAAACCTATACTTCTCTTGTCTACACCTATATGGCTATATATATATATATATATATATCAGCCCAACTAGGCAACTACTTACGAAATACAAATACTCCGTATATAAAGAATTAAAGAGGCATACAATTACATTGCTCTCATTTGAGTAACTTGATTTTTTTCTTTTTATTTAGTGTCTTAATTAAATGGATAATTGGATAGTACTTCTGTTATCTGTTTACTTATTTATGTTAAGCGTTGTTTATGGGTAATTTGTTAACTAATAATTCTGATGATAGTGTGAATACTAGAATAATATTGATCCATTCAACTTGTGTTTACAATTATGTGGGATATGATCTTTTATACAAGGGAGGGATTAACTAATAGGAGGAAAGAATATTGTACATACAGAAAATAAGGGGAAGGAATCACTGATTGTGATTGATATCCTCATGCCAAACGGCTCTTTTGAGTATTCCTAGCAACAGCCCATTGTTGCCATATGGGGAAGATTCTATTACCCTCCCTCAAGTTGGAGCGTGTAGGTTCGTAACGCCTAACTTGGATAGGAGTTCGTCAAATGAAGGGCGCCCAAGAGCTTTTGTAAAAATATTGGCGAGTTGACTTCTTGTGTGAACGTATGGTGTAGCGATGACCCCTTTCTGTATTTCGTCACGTATGAAATGACAGTCAATCTCGATATGTTTGGTGCGTTCGTGAAAGACAGGATTTTTGGCAATGTGTATTGCGGACTGATTGTCACAATGTAACCGGATAGGTTCCTTTTGAGGTATTCCAAGAGATTCGAGTATGCCTTTGAGCCATTTTAACTCACACGTTGCTTGCGCCATTGCGCGGTATTCGGCTTCGGAGGATGAGCGAGACACTGTTGTTTGTTTCTTTGTTTTCCATGAAATTGGAGAGGACCCAAGATAGACAATATAAGCTGAGATGGACCGCCGACTAATGGGGCAACTAGCATAATCCGAGTCGCAATAAGCATGAAGTCGAAGGTCAATCTCGGAGCGAAGAAGTATCCCTTGCCCTTGTGATTTCTTTAAGTATCTAACAACCTGTAAGGCCGCGTCCCAGTGTGCTTTTCGTGGAGCATTCATGAATTGGGCCAGAATGTGTACCGAATAAATTAATTCGGGTCGAGTAATTGAAAGGTAAACCAAGCGCCCGACAATCCTTCGGTAGGGTTGAGGGTCGGGCAAGAGAGGTGTGGTGGTCAAAGCCAGTTGATGATTGGGTTCCATTGGGATTGGTGCGGGTTTAGCTCCAAGAAGACCGGTTTCGTTGAGAATGTCGAGAGCATATTTTCTTTGAGATACAAATATGCCCGAAGGATTTCTTGCAATTTCTAGTCCAAGAAAGTATTTAAGTGACCCGAGATCTTTCATGTGAAAACATTGGGTCAAATAGTTTTTGAATTCGGCAATTTTTGTAGCCATATTCCCGCAAATGACCAAGTCGTCAACATAGACGAGAATGTGAATTTCTGTTTCTTTGGTTGTGAGGGAAAATAGGGAGTGATCATATGGATTTTGTTTGAAACCGTATGTAAGGAGAGCGAAAGCAAGTTTAGCATACCAGCATCGAGGTGCTTGACGGAGTCCATAAAGAGACTTTTGTAATCGACAAACTTTCCCGTATGGGATATTGGTCAAACCAGGTGGTGGTCTCATATATACTTCTTCGTTGAGATCACCATGGAGGAATGCATTGTGGACGTCCATTTGGTGGAGGGTCCAATTTTTGGCTGCAGCTATGGCAAGAAGAGTACGAACAGTAACAAGTTTGACCGTGGGTGCAAATGTTTCATTGTAATCGACCCCCTCTATTTGTCGATTTCCCATTACGACTAATCGAGCCTTATGACGTTCAATAGTTCCATTGGCATTGTACTTGATTTTATAGACCCATTTGGACCCGATTGCCTTTTTATTGGGGGGGAGGTCCTCGAGTGTCCAAGTGTGATTTTTTTCGAGAGCGGCAAGCTCAAGTTGCATAGCTGCTTTCCATTCGGGTACCTGTATGGCTTCTTTAAAAGAATTGGGCTCGTAATTGTTGGTCACGGCCGACAAGAAAATTTGATGGTTAGGAGAAAATTTGTTATTGCTAATGTAATGAGATATTGGAAACTTGGTACCTGAGGATGTTGATGGTGTGATGAGCAAGTGAGTGGATGGATGTACGGGTGGCTGTACAAAATCCTTAAGGTTGGAATTCGGAAGCTTTAAACGATGACCACGGCCCATGGTGGTTGGTGCGTCGGGTGGGGTACCCTCGGGTTGGCCGGGAGGCGGAGCAGACGACTCAAGTTGGTCAATTGCCGTGGGAGATGGTGGTGATGAGGAGTTGGGTTCGGTATTGGGCGACCCAGATAATGTAGGGGTGTGAGTTTGTTGAACAAGGACAACTTGATCAATTGGGGTGAGTGTGTCACGTAAAAAAGAAGTGGATGTAGAGTCGACATTGTGAAGACCAAGGTTTTGATAAGGAAATTCATTTTCAATGAAAACAACGTCACGGGAATCGAAATAAGATCCGGTGTCTAGATTGTAGAGACGCCATCCTTTCTTACCAAATGGGTACCCAATAAAAACACATTTTTGACTACGAGATGCAAATTTGTCTTTGCTACGATTTAAAGACTTTGCGTAACTAAGACACCCAAGAACTCGAATATTTTCCATAGGTGGAGTTTTGTTGAAAAGCATTTCATACGGCGTTTTACCTTTAAGGAGGGGAGTGGGAGTACGATTAATGAGATGAACCGCACTTAAAACACATTCGCCCCAAAAAAAATATAGGTAGACTTGCTTGAAATAAAAGGGCACGAGCGACGTTTAAAATATGTCTATGTTTACGTTCAACCCTCCCGTTTTGTTGGGGAGTTCCAACATTGGAATTTTGAAATAAAATGCCGTGAGTATTGAAAAAATTGATAAGAGACCGGAATTCACCCCCATTGTCACTACGTATCATTTTGATTTTCTTATTAAATTGTCTTTCAACCATAGCAAAAAAATTAAGTAAGGTTGGTTGCGTATCGTTTTTATGTCGTAAAAGATAGACCCATGTAGAACGTGAAAAATCGTCTACAATTGTGAGAAAAAATTGGGATCCACAAGACCCATTTGGAGAGTATGGTCCCCATAAGTCGCAATGAATAAGATCAAAAATCGAAATAGCATTGTTTAAACTTAAAGAAAAATGTTCGCGAGTTTGTTTCGCGCGTAAACAAATGTCACAAGTACGACAATCAAAATGTTTGCTAGAATGTTTGTTGAGAAAGGGCAAGAAACGAAAAACATGAGAAGACGGGTGACCCAACCTTCTATGCCACAATTCAGTTGAGCCGAGAGATCCCACAGCACATGCCTTGACCGTGTCACCGCTTACACCCGTCAAATAATATAGGCCCTCACGTTGCTCACCCGCACCAATCAACATCTTCGAGGAACGGTCCTGTATGAGACAAAGTTGGTGCGAAAATTGAATCGTGAGAGTGGTATCTAATAATAAACTAGAGACGGATATAAGATGACACGTTAATTGTTTTGCATATAAAACTTCTTTGAGAATTAAACGGTCAGAGAGTACAATATCTCCACAGCAAGTAGCATAAGCAAGATCTCCATTTGGGAGGCCAACTGATAATGGCGGTATTGTACGAATATTCGAAAAATGCGACAATGAACCTGATATATGACGCGAGGCCCCTGTGTCGATAATCCAAGAAGATAAAAGAGGTTTAGAGACAGTACCTTGGACTGGCTGATTGGAGCCGGCTTGATGAGCCTTCCACAGCCTGGTTAGTTCCGCAAGTTGGGTCGGATTGAACGAGTTCAGGTCGATATTATCCATAGTAGGAACTGCAGAGGCAGAGGACAGAGCTGGACCTGTACTAGCAAGCGAAACAGTAGCAGATGGTACAGCCACCATATGAGCTCGAGGAGCAGCAGCGGTACTGCCTTGTTTCAAGCGGTCAGTCGGGCCTCTTTCACGCCCGTCAACAGTAATAATGATATTATTTGGGTCGGAGTCATCAACATAAATTCGATCACGAGGACGATCTCCCCACCATTCGGGAAATTTACCCGTGACACGATAACAAACTTTATAAAGATGGCCTGGTCTTTTGCAAGCAATACAGTAAGGCCGAGTGGATTCATTTGGGCCACGATTATTTCGAGAATCACGACCCCCACCACCAGTAAGACGAGAATTATGGGGGTGTGTGCGAACAGCGTGAGCCATGACATCCGGTGTATGAGTAGTCGGGGTTTGTGAAATTAAACGGAAATTTTCATCTTGCAAAAGACGATTATAAATTAAATTCAAGTTAGGAAGAGGATTGATACCGAGAATCTGAGATCGAATGTTGTCGAATTTGGCATCAAGACCAATCAGGAAATCACGAGTCCTCTTTTTGTCTCGCCGTGCGTCCATTAGGATAACCCAATCGCATTTACACGGATTACAGGAGCATGGAGGAAGGGGATCAAAAGCAAGAATATCGTCCCATAGCTTCATCATGCGGCCATAGTACTGCATCAGGGACTCGGTAGGACCTTGGCGACAGACCCCAAGATCTATTTCTAGTTGGTAAATCCTTGAATCGTTTCCTTGACAGAAACGATTTTTGATATCATCCCAAAGTAATTTTGCTTCAGGACGAGAAGAAATTTGATTACGAAGCGGAGGCGCGATAGAGTTAAAGATCCACGCCGTCACTAACGCATTGGTTGAGCGCCATTGTTGATAAGTGGCCGCTGTTTCCGCGGGTCTTGAAATCGACCCGTCTATGTATCCATCTTTGGCTTTAGCCAGAATAGCCAAAAGAAAAGATCGAGACCACTCATCGTAATTCGATCCGTTGAAGAGAATCGAAGTGATATTGTGACTTGGATTCTCAACTTGAATGATTGAGTAATTTGTTGTAGCAGCGGAAGTGGGAACGGTTTCAGCAGTCATGATTGGAAGATCAATTTTGTATCAAAGAAAGAGAAAAAAAATAGAGACAGAGGTTATTGAACCTAGTCTGATACCATAATAATTCTGATGATAGTGTGAATACTAGAATAATATTGATCCATTCAACTTGTGTTTACAATTATGTGGGATATGATCTTTTATACAAGAGAGGGATTAACTAATAGGAGGAAAGAATATTGTACATACAGAAAATAAGGGGAAGGAATCACTGATTGTGATTGATATCCTCATGCCAAACGGCTCTTTTGAGTATTCCTAGCAACAGCCCATTGTTGCCATATGGGGAAGATTCTATTATTAACTACTCTATATTGTTCATTCTTCATCCAAGAACAATAATTACAAATGAACTCTTTCTTTTTCATTTGCTTTTGGGCTAAAACTTAAAAGTAAAAATGGACAAAAAATTGGGATATGGAATAGGTATTTTGTACTGTAAAAAGTGAGTCCTATATATTGTTGTACACTTGTACGTACCCATAAGAAAATGAGTTCATTTTTAAAATAATGCTGAAAAAATAAGTATTTGTCGTTTTGGGTTAGGTTTAAAACTATTTATCAAAATGGTGTCCACGTAGGCTCGGGTTTTCAAAACCTGAAATACGGAACACACGCCATTCCCAATGGCGTGTCTTTAAATTTTTTTTTTTTTTTTTTTTTAAAAAAAAAATTTTTTTTTTTTAAAAAAAAAAAAAAAAAAAAAATTGTACTGTTCATAGACACGTCATTCCCAATGGCGTGTCTCTGTAAGAAAACATGCCATTCCCAATGGCGTGTTTACTTTTAGTCAATTTTTGTAAGTTTGCATTTTCCTACTCACTAGAAACACGCTATTGCCAATGGCGTGTTTCCTCCGTGTTTTTGGTTCGCGAAATCCGAGCCTACGTGGACACTATTTTGATAAATAGTTTTAAACCCGACCCAAAACAACAAATATTTATTTTTTGAGCATTATTTTTAAAATGAACTCTAAGAAAATTTATGATTATGTATGTAAAGAGGAAAAAAAAAGTTTGAATTAGAGTTTGAAACTAAAATAATAGTATAATAGTCTGTCTTTTAATCTTGAAATTCATATTGAGGATGAGGATTACCTTATTTAAAATAACTGAATGAATAATTAATGTTACACAATTATAAAATCGCGGTTTTAGATCATGAAACGTTTATCTTTGTACACTAAATCTCAATTTTGACGGGAATATCTGATCTGTCCAAGGAAGATTTTCTGATTCTTGTAAAACAGTTATTCATTTATTATTAATATAAATAAGTCTTTTTATGTCTTCTCCCACCATACTCATATTTGTGTAATGTTAAGCAAGCAAAGTTTCAAAACCCTACTAGGCTAAGCCAGGGGCGAGGCCAGGAATTCTGTAATGGTGTAGCGGAATTATGTCTATTATTGAAAAATTATATTTTTCGATATGGTTGTCTTAAACGCAACACATATATAATTTTGATCAGTGTACTCTCTTAAATATTGACAAATTTTATAATTTTATAATTTTCCTTTTGATGAAGATATACTTAAATAAGAATTTAACTCATTTGTTGATAAAAAATGTCGAATAATTGAGAAGAAAATTAAGAAACTCAAAGAAGAGAGGAAATAATAACTTAAAAAAATTATCAAGGAAAATGAACCATAAAAAACAACGTGAAAACTAATCTAAAAATTCCTTGGCTAAGAACTCAGATGCCAATTCCAGAAACTGTTTTAAAAGCTCTCAATTGATTGCAATACTAGTCTACTACTATCTAGGTAGCACATACACGTTTCCTAGCTAGAGTTCCCCTGTCCGACACATAGACCTACGGACACTTATAAACAAGGATTGAAAGGTCCAAAGACTAAAAAAGATTGATTAGTAGATGGGTTTAGGTGGGAAATGAGAATGAATTATAATCAAAGTCAAATTTTACATTCAATTATTTACATTTAATATCAAATACTAATACAAAAATAAAATCGTGTCTTATTTATAACTATAAATTATATATTTTAGTAAATTTAAATAACGTGTCACGTGTCCTAAATTTCACAGGATGCCGTATCACGTGTCCGTGTCCGTTTTTGTGCTACCTAGACAACCATAATGTAAATTTTCAAATAAAAAAGAGATAATAATTAGACTGTTTTGCTTTTATTAGGCTCTTTACATTATTCATTATCTTTTTGAGAATTGGTGTTTTATATACAATTTATAGGAGGATTAATGGACTAAAGAACACTGCTCCTAACTGCGTAATAATTGTTTACTTTGGGAATTAATATAAGGTCAAAGAAACTAAGCATTAATTTGTCTATTTATGAATTAAATAATGGTGTAGCATGTAAAAATTTTCACATTAACTTTTCTATTAATGGTGTAGCAAGTGCATCACCATAGTAATGCATGGCCTCGCCCATGGGCTAAGCTAAGGTAGGAACTAGGAAGCTACGTGCGTATGTAAATAGTATAAGGTGTGTAAATAAAGACCAAAAAGTAAGTAAATCAGTTAAGAGGGTAATCCATCAAAGAACTTTAAAAAAACATCCACTTTGCCTTGAATAATTACAGTTGTATAAATTAATGTATTAAATGATGATGGGATGGCGATTTGTCAAGTACTCCGTAATTCAGTCTTTTTTTTATGTTGCCTTTTGATTTTATTTGTACGGTCAATCTATAAATCTCTGTGATTCGATGTGTTTTTAGACATTCTTCATTGCCTTGCATGCCTTAAGCTGTTCCTTCTATTGTTTGGGCTTTAATGCTTTATCTACAAACTACATTACGTTCTAGTTATTTCACTTTCGATCCTAAAAATACTTGGGATCGACGGACATAAATTATACCTTGAAACCGTTATATATGTATTACACATCTAAACTGCAAATGAGTATATGGAAAGGAATAACAATGGTCAATTAATATACGAAGTAGACGAGGTTTGAATTCCCATCATGAATATCATATCTTATGATTTTACCAACTAAATTAGTTGATATCTATTAATACAAAGTTACTATAGAGTAATACTTGTTGCATAGTTAATTAGTGAACAACCCAGTAAATATGCACTGTAATTAATAATTAGTTTTTACATTTATTGGAAGTTCAGGTAGTTAACGTAGTCAAAAGAAAATGTGTGTTTAAAATGAATGAACCTACAATTGGTAGCCAGTTCTGAATCACATCAAACTGGAAATCCAGAAAGAAAGATGCATAAAGATAAGACATATCCTTCTTTGATGTCCAATCTCTCAATTTTATTAAGGTGTCGGTTAGCAACCATTACGCATCTATTGTTCCGCTTATGCAAGATTTATTTATTTTAATTTTTTTGTGCTCAAATAATAATAAACCACAGTAAAATAAAGCATAGTAAAATGGGTTGAATAATATACATGACACTCAGACACCCCTTAGAAAATATGTGAACGATAGATCGTCAGTGACGTATCTAGGATTTGAACATAGGGAATGCAATAATAAATAAAGATTCCGGCGACGGAATCTAAAATTTATACGTACACCAAACACTTATAAACAAAAGTAAAACACTAAATTAATATATAATTAGATCCAAAAGCTCGAGTAAATAGAAATCAAAATAATTTTTTTTCAGTATATATTTCTTATTATAAAAAGAAAAGTATACATTAAATAGCATTAAAGACACATTTATGACTAAGGCCTCGTTTGGTTGGTATACGGGAATTAATTTTCCACGATTTTACTACGTTTTTTTTTTCTCCAATTATGCACTTTCATTCTTAAAGTCTTAGGTGGTGTTTGGTTGGAGGTTTTGGAATGGATTGGAATGGATTCAATCCATTCTAGTGTTTGGTTGGAGGCTTTTGGAATGGAGTTAGATACCTAATGGATTCTAACTCCATTCCAACCTCTTGAAATCTCATACCCATATATACACCCAAGATTCTAACTCCATTCCAATTTATTACTATCTTATATCCATTCCATCACTCAACCAAACACTTATGAGCAAGTATGGGGTTCTAACTCCATACCTCTATGATATTAGAATCCATTCCAATCCATTCCAATACGTTGAACCAAACGCCCGATCCACCACTGCTTATCAAAGTCGAGCCGTAACCAACAAAATAAGTAAATATTTAAAAAAAGAGGGGATGCAGCCATGAAGGTGCATCCATTGCATCCCCCAAGACCCCTACTAGAGCCACCCTTGTAGATAGTTTCCTTAAAAAATTATGTTATTTAAAATTTTCACTCACTCATAGATATTGACTTATTAAGTGGCCCAATAGATTTTGGGGTGAGTTTATTACTCCCCAAGAAGGTTACAAATTACAATCCAATATAGTCGAAAAATAACAACTACCTTTATCACAATCTTTTATTTATTTTTAATTTAAGTAATATTCTCAAAGGATAAAAGGAATTTAAAAAGTTGAGACATATGAAAGTAATATTATAGAATCTACTCACCATAATATAAGCAACTAGTAAGAGCATGTTCTTTTCAGCTTAATTTTAGTTCGTTTTATTTAAGCTCGACTCTATTCAACATAGTTTAGCTTAACTTTTGCCACTTCTGTTCAATTAATCTCTTCACAAAATTAAGTTTTATTTCAACTATATTCACTTCAACTCGGTCTCATTCAGTTTAGTTCAATTAAGCTCGTCTCCATTTAACCCAGTTCAGCTCGTTTCAGCCGAAAAGAACAGGGCATAATTCATTTTAATTAAATAGATTCCTTCATTCAAACATATTTTATTATCCACGTATATCATAATATTAAACCAACTATTAAAAAATAACTCATCCATTTAATCCGAGTAAAATAATACTATATAAACCGGATGCCTTAAAAGTTGCTCCAAAGGCATGCAATATGCAAGGGCATGTATATTCGTAGGGGACTCACTCAAAATGATTTAGAAATGAAGTTATTATCGTGATTTGCTTGTGTGCTAGTTTATTACATTCTTTAATTTAATATATGCGTTAAATGAGTAAACACTATAATAAAACTTGACGGAGATTCAAATATATATACGGAGAATAACGTAATGCATAGCAGATGTATCCATCTAAACTAATAGGTTAAAACATACTCGTATTTGATATAATAAATAATAATACTCCGTATAAAACATCTATATATCGGATAAAAGATGTGACTAACCTAAATATGTGGTTACGACTTCAAATTCCCTCTTATTAAGGGAAAAATATGTATACTATATCTTGAGAGGTTGATAGATTCATAGAGTGATAAAAACGTCAAACTCTTCCTCTTGCATAGTTTGACATGAACTATATATAATAACATCAAAATTATTAGACATGAACGTTAACATTGAAGATATTTGACATGAACATTATTACGACAATATAAAACATCGAGTATTCTATTATCATCTAGCAGTATATAGGTGGATATTATTATAACTCGGAAGAGAAAAGTAAGTTACAAATAATGTTTTTTGCAATGATATATATGTTGATATTTATCATCTATTATATCAAACCTCACTCAATAGATAGAGTTGGCATTATATTTCCATAAACTTGCAAAAATGTAGAGACCAAATAGAGTGCGAAAGCGTGGAGAAGAGGCTAAAGCAAAGTATATAACAACATTTTGTGCAAACAAGGAAGCGATTCCGTGGCCACCAAAGCAATAATATGCCTTGTAATAGGTTTATGTTCATAGCATCACATGTATAGGTCTTTTAGGCCCCTATTTCTCCCGCCCCCTCGATTTGATCTTTCATCACCTCTTTTTCTCTTCTAGGCAGTTTATGTATGTATATTTATTTCTTATTCTTGTCCTATTTGCTACACAATAAGTTTAGTCGGCTCGTCTCACTGAAGACGGGCATTATCTGTCATAAATAAAAACGGATAGTATTGTTCTCACAATATGCAAGTGAGGGACTCCATTTATCTTCCACTTGTATCCTCACTTACATTAAATAAGACTATGCTATACAACAACGCTAAGGGTGAATCTTTGTAAGTACAACCCTCGCTTGCTCACTCGCCAACCCCTGATAAACGTTTATCGCATACCGAAACCCTCAAATCTCCTCCGTTTATGCTCAAAATTTGCTCGGGAGCTTTATCTGAGCCAATAAAATGTTTGTGTGATTTACTGCTATTTCTGATCCAGGGCCACAAAATACCGAAAATCGTGTGTTATAGGCCGTAATTTGGGCCGTTCAACAGGTCGTACTAGGTTGCGTTTCAGTTTCTCACGATTTTTGTACCATGAGTCCTGGGCCGTGGTAGAAGTTACCATGTTCGATTAAACCATCAGATAACACGTATTTATCCATTTTCTCGATAAACCGAGTTACCCCTGAAAAACGTTTATTGCATACCGACATCCTCAAATCTTCTCCGTTTATGCTCAAAATTTGCGTGGGAGCTTTATCTGAGCTAATAAAATGTTTGTGTGATTTACTGCTATTTCTGACCCGGGGCCACAAAATACTGAAAACCGTGTATTATAAGCTGTAATTTGGGCTGTTCGGAAAGTCGTACTAGGCTGCGTTTCAGATTCTCACGATTTTTGTACCACGTGTCCTGGGAGGTGGTAGAAGTTATCATGCTCGGTTAAACCATCAGATAACACGTGTTTATCCATTTTCTCAATAAACCGAGTTACCCTTGAAAAACGTTTATCGCATACCGACACCCTCAAATCTTCTCCGTTTATGCTCAAACTTTGCGTGGGAGCTTTATCTGAGCTAATAAAATGTTTGTGTGATTTACGGCCATTTCTGACCCGGGGACACATAATACTGAAAACCGTGTATTATAGGTTGTAATTTGGGCCGTTCAGTAGGTCATACTAGGATGCGTTTCAGTTTCTCACGATTTTTGTACCACGTGTCGTGGGACGTGGTAGAAGTTACCACGTTCGATTAAACCATCAGATAACACGTATTTATCCATTTTCTCGATTAACCGAGTTACCTCCGAAAAACGTTTATCGCATACGGACACCATCATATATCCTCCGTTTATGCTCAAAATTTGTGTGGGAGCTTTATCTGAGCCAATAAAATGTTTGTATGATTTACTGCTATTTCTAACCCGGGGCCACAAATATCGAAAATCGTGTGTTATAGGCTGTAATTTAGGCCGTTCGGGAGGTCGTACTGGGCTGCGTTTCAGTTTCTCATGCTTTTTGAACCACATGTCCTGGGTCGTGGTAGAAGTTACCATGTTCGATTAAATCATCAGATATCACGTATTTATCCATTTTCTCGATAAACTGAGTTACCCCTGAAAAACGTTTATTGCATACCGACATCCTAAAATCTCCTCCGTTTATGCTCAAAATTTGCGTGGGAGCTTTATCTGAGCTAATAAAATGATTGTGTGATTTACTGCCATTTCTGACCCGGGGCCACAAAATACTGAAAACCGTGTATTATAAGCTGTAATTTGGGCCGTTCAGAAGGTCGTACTAGGTTGCGTTTCAGATTCTTACGATTTTTGTACCACGTGTCCTGGGAGGTGGTTGAAGTTACCGTGTTCGATTAAACCATCAAATAACACGTGTTTATCCATTTTCTCAATAAACCGAGTTACCCTATAAAAACGTTTATCGCATACCGACACCCTCGGATCTCCTCTGTTTATGCTTAAAATTTGCATGGGAACTTTACTGCTATTTGGGCCGTTCGGGAGGTCGTACTGGGCTGCGTTTCAGTTTCTCATTATTTTTGAACCACATGTCCTGGGCCGTGGTAGAAGTTACCATGTTCGATTAAACCATGAGATAACACGTATTTATCCATTTTCTCGATAAACCGAGTTACTCCTAAAAAACGTTTATTCCATACCGACATTCTCAAATCTCCTCCGTTTATGCTCAAAATTTGTGTGGTAGATTTATCTAAGCTAATAAAATGTTTGTGTGATTTACTGCCATTTCTGACCCGGGGCCACAAAATACTGAAAACCGTGTATTATAGGCTGTAATTTGGGCCGTTCGGGAGGTCGTACTAGGTTGCGTTTCAGTTTCTCACGATTTTTGATCCACAAGTCCTGGGACGTGGTAGAAGTTACCATGTTCGATTAAACTATCAGATAACACGTATTTATCCATTTTCTCGATAAACCGAGTTACCCCTGATAAACGTTTATCGCATACCGACACTCCCAAATCTCCTCCATTTATACTCAAAGTTTGCGTGTGAACTTTATCTGAGCTTATAAAATGTTTGTGAGATTTACTGCCATTTCTGACCCGGGGCAACAAAATACTGAAAACCGTGAATTATAGGCTGTAATTTGGGCCGTTCGGGAGGTCGTACTAGGCTGCGTTTAAGTTTCTGACGATTTTTGTACCACATGTCGTGGGACGTGGTAGAAGTTACCAAGTTCGATTAAACCATCAGACTACACGTGTTTATCCATTTTCTCGATAAACCGAGTTACCCCTAAAAAACGTTTATCGCATACGGACACCCTCTAATATCTTCCGTTTATGCTCAAAATGTGCGTGGGAGCTATATATATGCCAATAAAATATTTGTGTGATTTACTGCTATTTCTGACCGGGGGCCACAAAATAATGAAAACCGTGTTTTATAAGCTGTAATTTGGGCCGTTCGGGAGGTCGTACTAGGCTGTGTTTCAGATTCTCACGATTTTTGTACCACGTGTCCTGAGAGGTGGTAGAACTTACCTTGTTCGATTAAACCATCAGATAACACGTATTTATCCATTTTCTCGATAAACCGAGTTACCCCTGAAAAACGTTTATTGCATACGGACACCCTCAAATCTCCTCCGTTTATGCTCAAAATTTGCGTGGGAGCTTTATCTAAGCCAATATAATGTTTGTGTGATTTACTGCCATTTCTGACCCAGGGCCACAAAATACCGAAAATCGTGTAATAGATGCTGTAATTTGGGTCGTTCAGGAGGTCGTACTGGACTGCGTTTCAGTTTCTCATGATTTTTGAACCACGCGTCCTTGACCGTGGTAGAAGTTACCATGTTCGATTAAACCATCAGATAACACGTATTTATCCATTTTCTCGATAAACCGAGTTACCCTTGATAAACGTTTATCGCATACCGACACCCTTAAATCTCCTCCGTTTATACTCAAAATTTGCGTGGAAGCTTTATCGGAGCTAATAAAATGTTTGTGTGATTTACTGCCATTTCTGACCCGGGGCCACAAAATACCCAAAAAACGTGTGTTAAAGGCTGTAATTTGGGCCGTTCGGGAGGTCGTACTGGGCTGGGTTTCAGTTTCTCACGATTTTTGTATCACGTGTCCTGGGACGTGGTAGAAATTACCATGTTCGATTAAACCATCAGATAACACATATTTATCCATTTTCTCGATAAATCGAGTTACCCCTGAAAAATGTTTATCGCATACCGACACCCTCAAATCACATCCGTTTATGCTCAAAATTTGCGTGGGAGCTTTATCTGAGCCAATAAAATGTTTGTGAGATTTACTGCCATTTTTGACCCGGGGCCACAAAATACCGAAAACCGTGTATTATAAACTGTAATTTGGGCCGTTCGGGAGGTCTTACTAGGCCGCGTTTGAGTTTCTCACGATTTTTGTACCACGTGTCCGAGGACGTGGTAGAATTTACCATGTTCGATTAAACCATCAGACATCACATATTTATCCATTTTCTCGATAAATCGAGTTACCCCTAAAAAATGTTTATCGCATACCGACACCCTCAAATCACCTCCGTTTATGCTCAAAATTTGAGTGGGAGCTTTATCTGAGCCAATAAAATGTTTGTGAGATTTACTGCCATTTCTGACCCGGGGCCACAAAATACCGAAAACCGTGTATTATAGACTGTAATTTGGACCGTTCGGGAGGTCGTACTAGGCTGCGTTTCAGTTTCTCACGATTTTTGTACCACTGTCCTGGGACGTGGTAGAAGTTACCATGTTCGGTTAAACCATTAGATAACACGTGTTTATCCATTTTCTCAATAAACCGAGTTACCCCTGATAAACGTTTATCGCTTACCGACACCCTCAAATCTCCTCCGTTTATGCTCAAACTTTGCGTGGGAGCTTTATCTGAGCTAATAAAATGTTTGTGTGATTTTCTACCATTTCTGACCCGGGGCCACAAAATACCCAATAACCGTGTGTTATATGCTGTAATTTGGGCCGTTCTGGAGGTCGTACTGGGCTGCGTTTCAGTTTCTCACGATTTTTGTGCCACGTGTCCTGGGACGTGATAGAAGTTACCATGTTCGATTAAACCATCAGATAACACGTATTTATCCATTTTCTCGATAAACCGAGTTACCTCCGAAAAACGTTTATCGCAGACGTACACTCTCAAATATCCTCCGTTTATGCTCAAAATTTGCGTGGGAGCTTTATCTGAGCTAATAAAATGTTTGTGAGATTTACTGCTATTTCGGACCCGGGGCCATAAAATACCGAAAATCGTGTGTTATATATGCTGTAATTTGGACCGTTCGGGAGGTCGTACTGGGATGCGTTTCAGTTTCTCATTATTTTTGAACCACATGTCCTGGGCCGTGGTAGAAGTTACCATGTTGGATTAAATCATCAGATAACACGTATTTATCCATTTTCTCGATAAACCGAATTACCCCTGAAAAACGTTTATTGCATACCGACACCCTCAAATCTCCTCCGTTTATGCTCAAAATTTGCGTGGAAGATTTATCTGAGCTAATAAAATGTTTGTGTGATTTACTGCCATTTATGACTCGAGGACACAAAATACTAAAAACCGTGTATTATAGGCTGTAATTTGGGCCGTTCGGGAGGTCGTACTAGGCTGCGTTTCAGTTTCTCACGATTTTTGTACCACGTGTCCTGGGAGGTGGTAGAAGTTACTTTTTTCGATTAAATCATCAGATAACACGTATTTATCCATTTTCTAGATAAACCGAGTTACCCTTGAAAAACGTTTATTGCATACCGACACCCTCAAATCTCCTCCGTTTATGCTCAAAATTTGCGTGGAAGCTTTATCTGAGCTAATAAAATGTTTGTGTGATTTACTGCCATTTCTGACTCGAAAACACAAAATACTAAAAACCGTGTATTATATGCTGTAATTAGGGCCGTTCGGGAGGTCGTACTAGGCTGCGTTTCAGTTTCTCACGATTTTTGTACCACGTGTCCTGGGAGGTGGTAGAAGTTACCATGTTCGGTTAAACCATCAGATAACACGTATTTATCCATTTTCTCGATAAACCTAGTTACCCCTGAAAAACGTTTATCCTATATCGACACCCTCAAATCTCCTCTGTTTATGCTCAAATTTTGCGTGGGAGCTTTGTCTGAGCTAATAAAATGTTTGTGTGATTTACTGCTATTTCTCACCGGGGGCCACAAAATAATGAAAACCGTGTTTTATAAGCTGTAATTTAGGCCGTTCTGGAGGTCGTAAGAGGCTGCGTTTCAGATTCTCACGATTTTTGTACCACGTGTCCTGGGAGGTGGTAGAAGTTATCATGTTCGATTAAACCATCAGATAACACGTATTTATCCACTTTCTCGATAAACCGAGTTACCCCTGAAAAACGTTTATTGCATACCGACACCGTTAAATCTCCTCCGTTTATGCTCAAAATTTGCGTGGGAGCTTTATCTAAGCCAATAAAATGTTTGTGTGATTTACTGTCATTTCTGACCCAGGGCCACAAAATACCGAAAATCGTGTAATATATGCTTTAATTTGGGCCGTTCAGGAGGTCGTACTGGGCTGCGTTTCAGTTTCTCATGATTTTTAAACCACGCGTCTTGAACCGTGGTAGAAGTTATCATGTTCGATTAAACCATCAGATAACACGTATTTATCCATTTTCTCGATAAACCGAGTTAACCTTGATAAACGTGTATCGCATACCGACACCCTCAAATCTCCTCCGTTTATGCTCAACATTTGCGTGGAAGCTTTGTCTGAGCTAATAAAATGTTTGTGTCCTTTACTGCCATTTCTGACCCAGGGCCACAAAATACCCAAAAAACGTGTGTTAAAGGCTGTAATTTGGGCCGTTCGGGAGGTCGTACTAGGTTGCGTTTCAGTTTCTCACGATTTTTGTACCACGTGTCCTGGGACGTGGTAGAAATTACCATGTTCGATTAAACCATCAGATAACACATATTTATCCATTTTCTTGATAAATCGAGTTACCCCTGAAAAACGTTTATCGCATACCGACACCCTCAAATCACCTCCGTTTATGCTCAAAATTTGCGTGGGAGCTTTATCTGAGCCAATAAAATGTTTGTGAGATTTACTACCATTTCTGACCCGGGGCCACAAAATACCGAAAACCGTGTATTTATAAACTGTAATTTGGGCCGTTCGGGAGGTCTTATTTGGCTGCGTTTCAGTTTCTCACGATTTTTGTACCACGTGTCCTGGGAGGTGGTAGAAGTTAACATGTTCGATTAAACCATCAGACAACACATATTTATCCATTTTCTCGATAAATCGAGTTACCCCTAAAAAACGTTTATCGCATACCGACACCCTTAAATCACCTCCGTTTATGCTCAAAATTTGCGTGAAAGCTTTATCCGAGCCAATAAAATGTTTGTGTGATTTACTGACATTTCTGACCCGGGGCCACAAAATACCGAAAACCGTGTATTATAGACTGTAATTTGGGCCGTTCGGGAGGTCGTACTAGTCTGTGTTTCAGTTTATCATGATTTTTGTACCACTTTCCTGGGAGATGGTAGAAGTTACTATGTTCAATTAAACAATCAGATAACACGTTTTTATCCTATTTCTCGATAAACCGTGTTACTCCTGATAAACGTTTATCGCATACCGACACTCTCAAATCTCCTCCGTTTATGCTCAAAATTTGCGTGGGAGCTTTATCTGAGCTAATAAAATGTTTGTGTGATTTACTGCAATTTCTGACCCGGGGCCACAAAATACCCAAAAAACGTGTGTTATAGGCTGTAATTTGGGCCGTTCGGGAGGTCGTACTGGGCTGCGTTTCAGTTTCTCACGATTTTTGTACCACGTGTTTTGGGACGTGGTAGAAGTTACCATGTTCGATTAAACCATCAGATAACACATATTTATCCATTTTCTCGATAAATCGAGTTACCCCTGGAAAACGTTTATCGCATACCGACACCCTCAAATCACCTCCGTTTATGCTCAAAATTTGCGTGGGAGCTTTATCTGAGCCAATAAAATGTTTGTGAGATTTACTGCCATTTCTGACCCAGGGCCACAAAATACCGAAAACCGTGTATTATAAACTGTAATTTGGGCCGTTCGGGAGGTCTTACTAGGCTGCGTTTCAGTTTCTCACGATTTTTGTACCACGTGTCCTGGGAGGTAGTAGAAGTTACCATGTTCGATTAAACCATCAGATAACACGTATTTATCCATTTTCTCGATAAACCGAGTTACCCCTGAAAAACGTTTATCGTATATCGACACCCTCAAATCTCCTCTGTTTATGCTCAAATTTTGCGTGGGAGCTTTGTCTGAGCTAATAAAATGTTTGTGTGATTTACTGCTATTTCTGACCGGGGGCCACAAAATAATGAAAACCGTGTTTTATAAGCTGTAATTTGGGCCGTTCTGGAGGTCGTACGAGGCTGCGTTTCAGATTCTCACGATTTTTGTACCACGTGTCATGGGAGATGGTAGAAGTTATCATGTTCGATTAAACCATCAGATAACACGTATTTATCCATTTTCTCGATAAACCGAGTTACCCCTGATAAACGTTTATCACATACCGACAATCTCAAATCTCCTCCGTTTATGCTCAAAATTTGCGTGAAATCTTTATCTGAGATAATAAAATGTTTGTGTGATTTACTGACATTTCTGACCCGGGACAACAAAATACCCAAAAAACGTGTGTTATAGGCTGTAATTTGGGCCGTTCGGGAGGTCGTACTGGGCTGCGTTTCAGTTTCTCACGATTATTATACCACGTGTCCTGGGACGTGGTAGAAGTTACCATGTTCGATTAAACCATCAGATAACACATATTTATCCATTTTCTCGATAAATCGAGTTACCCCTGAAAAACGTTTATCGCATACCGACACCGTCAAATCACCTCTGTTTATACTCAAAATTTGCGTGGGAGCTTTATCTGAGCTAATAAAATATTTGTGTGATTTACTGCCATTTCTGACTCGGGTCTACAAAATACTGAAAACCGTGTATTATAGGCTGTAATTTGGGCCGTTCGGGAGGTCGTACTAGGCTGCGTTTCAGTTTCTCACGATTTTTGTACCACGTGTCCTGGGAGGTGGTAGAAGTTACCATGTTCGATTAAACCATCAGATAAAACGTATTTATCCATTTTCTCGATAAACCGAGTTTCTCCTAAAAAACGTTTATCGCATACCGACACCCTCAAATCTCCTCTGTTTATGTTCAAAATTTCCGTGGGAGCTTTATCTGAGCTAATAAAATGTTTGTGTGATTTACTGCCATTGCTGACCCGGGGCCACAAAATACTGAAAACAGTGTAATAAAGGCTGTAATTTAGGCCGTTCAGGAGGTCGTACTGCGCTGCGTTTCAGTTTCTCACGTTTTTTGTACCACGTGTCCTAGGACGTGGTAGAAATTACCATTTTCGATTAAACCATCAGATAACACGTGTGTATCCTTTTTCTCGATAAACCGAGTTACCTCCGAAAAACGTTTATTGCATACGGACACCCTCAAATATCCTCGGTTTATGCTCAAAATTTGCGTGGGAGCTTTATCTGAGCTAATAAAATGTTTGTGTTATTTACTGCCATTTCGGACCAGGGGCCATAAAATACCGAAAATCGTGTGTTATATAGGCTGTAATTTGGGTCGTTCGGGAGGTCGTACTGGGATGCGTTTCAGTTTCTCATGATCTTTGAACCACGCGTCCTGAACCGTGGTAGAAGTTACCATGTTCGATTAAACCATCAGATAACACGTATTTATCCATTTTTTCTATAAACCGAGTTACCCCTGAAAAACGTTTATTGCATACCGACACCCTCAAATCTCCTCCGTTTATGCTCAAAATTTGCATGGAAGCTTTATCTGAGCTAATAAATGTTTGTGTGATTTACTGCCATTTCTGACTAGGGGACACAAAATACTAAAAACCGTGTATTATAGGTTGTAATTTGGGCCGTTCGGGAAGTCATATAGGCTACGTTTCAGTTTCTCACGATTTTTGTAGCACGTGTCTTGGGAGGTAGTAGAAGTTACCATGTTCGATTAAACCATCAGACAACACATATTTATCCATTTTCTCGATAAATCGAGTTACCCCTAAAAAACGTTTCTCGCATACCGACACCCTTAAATTACCTCCGTTTATGCTCAAAATTTGGGTGGGAGCTTTATCTGAGCCAATAAAATGTTTGTGTGATTTACTGCCATTTCTGACCCGGGGGCCACAAAATACCGAAAAACCGTGTATTTATAAATGTAATGGGGCCGTACGGGAGGTCGTTATCTAGGCTGGTGTTTCAAGTTTATCACGATTTTGACTACCACTGTTCAGAGGACGTACGGTAGAAGTTACCATGTTCAATTAAACCATCAGATAACACGTATTTATCCATTTTCTCGATAAACCGAGTTACCCTTGATAAACGTTTATCGCATACCGTCACCCTCAAATCACCTCCGTTTATGCTCAAAATTTGCGTGGGAGCTTTATCTGAGCCAATAAAATGTTTGTAAGATTTACTGCCATTTCTGACCCAGGGCCACAAAATATCGAAAACCGTGTATTATAGACTGTAATTTGGGCCGGTCGGGAGGTCGTACTAGGCTGCGTTTCAGTTTCTCACGATTTTTGTACCACGTGTCCTGGGAGGTGGTAGAAGTTACCATGTTCGATTAAACCATCAGATAACACGTATTTATCCATTTTCTCGATAAACCGAGTTACCCCTAAAAAACGTTTATCGCATACCGACACCCTCAAATCTCCTCCGTTTATGTTCAAAATTTCCGTGGGAGCTTTATCTGAGCTAATAAAATGTTTGTGTGATTTACTGTCATTGCTGACCCGGGGCCACAAAATACTGAAAACCGTGTATTATAGGCTGTAATTTAGGCCGTTCAGGAGGTCGTACTGCGCTGCGTTTCAGTTTCTCACGATTTTTGTACAACGTGTCCTAGGACGTGGTAGAAGTTAACATTTTCGATTAAACTATCTGATAACACATGTGTATCCATTTTCTCGATAAACCGAGTTACCTCCGAAAAACGTTTATTGCATAGGGACACCCTCAAATATCCTCTGTTTATGCTCAAAATTTGCGTGGGAACTTTATCTGAGCTAATAAAATGTTTGTGTTATTTACTGCCATTTCGGACCAGGGGCCATAAAATACCGAAAATCGTGTGTTATATAGGCTGTAATTTGGGTCGGTCGGGAGGTCGTACTGGGATGCGTTTCAGTTTCTCATGATTTTTGAACCACGCGTCCTGGACCGTGGTAGAAGTTACCTTGTTCGATTAAACCATCAGATAACACGTATTTATCCATTTTCTCGATAAACCGAGTTACCCCTAAAAAACGTTTATTGCATACCGACACCCTCAAATCTCCTCCGTTTATGCTCCAAATTTGCATGGAAGCTTTATCTGAGCTAATAAAATGTTTGTGTGATTTAATGCCATTTCTGACTAGGGGACACAAAATACTAAAAACCGTGTATATAGGTTGTAATTTGGGCCGTTCGGGAGGTCATATAGGCTGCGTTTCAGTTTCTCACGATTTTTGTACCACGTGTCCTGGGAGGTGGTAGAAGTTACCATGTTCGATTAAACCATCAGACAACACATATTTATCCGTTTTCTCGATAAATCGAGTTACCCCTAAAAAGCGTTTATCGCATGCCGACAATCTTAAATCACCTCTGTTTATGCTCAAAATTTGCGTGGGAGCTTTATTTGAGCCAATAAAATGTTTGTGTGATTTACTGCCATTTCTGACCCGGGGCCACAAAATACCGAAAACCGTGTATTATAAACTGTAATTTGGGCCGTTCGGGAGGTCGTACTAGGCTGTGTTTCAGTTTATCACAATTTTTGTACCACTGTCCTGGGACGTGGTAGAAGTTACCATGTTCAATTAAACCATCAGATAACACATATTTATCCATTTTCTCGATAAACCGAGTTACCCTTGATAAACGTTTATCGCATACCGACACCCTCAAATCACCTCCGTTTATGCTCAAAATTTGCGTGGGAGCTTTATTTGAGCCAATAAAATGTTTGTGAGATTTACTGCCATTTTTGACCCAGGGCCACAAAATACCGAAAACCGTGTATTATAGACTGTAATTTGGGCCGTTCGGGAGGTCTTACTAGGCTGCGTTTCAATTTCTCATGATTTTTGAACCACGCGTCCTGGACCGTGGTAGAAGTTACCATGTTCGATTAAACCATCAGATAACACGTATTTATCCATTTTCTCGATAAACCGAGTTACCCCTGATATACGTTTATTGCATACCGACACCCTCAAATCTCCTCCGTTTATGCTCAAAATTTGCGTGGAAGCTTTATCTGAGATAATAAAATGTTTGTGTGATTTACTGACATTTCTGACCCGGGGCCACAAAATACCCAAAAAACGTGTGTTATAGGCTGTAATTTGGGCCGTTCGGGAGGTCGTACTAGGTTGCGTTTCAGTTTCTCACGATTTTTGTACCACGTGTCCTGGGAGGTGGTAGAAGTTACCATGTTCTATTAAACCATCAGACAACACATATTTATCCATTTTCTCGATAAATCGAGTTACCCCTAAAAAACGTTTATCGCATACCGACACCCTTAAATCACCTCCGTTTATGCTCAAAATTTGCGTGGGAGCTTTAACTGAGTCAATAAAATGTTTGTGTGATTTACTGCCATTTCTGACCCGGGGCCACAAAATACCGAAAACCGTGTATTATAAAATGTAATTTGGGCCGTTCGGGAGGTCGTACTAGGCTGTGTTTCAGTTTATCACGATTTTTGTACCACTATCCTGGGACGTGGTAAAAGTTACCATGTTTAATTAAACAATCAGATAACACGTTTTTATCCATTTTCTCGATAAACCATGTTACCCCTGATAAACGTTTATCGCATACCGACACTCTCAAATCTCCTCCGTTTATGCTCAAAATTTGCGTGGGAGCTTTATCTGAGATAATAAAATGTTTGTGTGATTTACTGACATTTCTGACCCGGGGCCACAAAATACCCAAAAAACGTGTGTTATAGGCTGTAATTTGGGTCGTTCGGGAGGTCGTACTGGGCTGCGTTTCAGTTTCTCACGATTTTTGTACCACGTATCCTGGGACGTGGTAGAAGTTACCATGTTCGATTAAACCATCAGATAACACATATTTATCCATTTCCTCGATAAATCGAGTTACCCCTGAAAAACGTTTATCGCATACCGACACCCTCAAATCACCTCCGTTTATACTCTAAAGTTGTGTGGGAGCTTTATCTGAGCTAATAAAATGTTTGTGTGATTTACTGTCATTTCTGACCCGGGGCTACAAAATACTGAAAACCGTGTATTATAGGCTGTAATTTGGGCCGTTCGGGAGGTCGTAATAGGTTGCGTTTCAGTTTCTCACGATTTTTGTACCACGTGTTCTGGGAGGTGGTAGAAGTTACCATGTTCGATTAAACCATCAGATAACACGTATTTATCCATTTTCTCGATAAATCGAGTTACCCCTTAAAAACGTTTATCGCATACCGACACCCTCAAATCTCCTCCGTTTATGTTCAAAATTTCCGTGGGAGCTTTATCTGAGCTAATAAAATGTTCGTGTGATTTACTGTCATTGCTGACCCGGGGCCACAAAATACTGAAAACCGTGTATTATAGGCTGTAATTTAGGCCGTTCAGGAGGTCGTACTGCGCTGCGTTTCAGTTTCTCACGATTTTTGTACCACGTGTCATAGGACGTGGTAGAAAGTACCATTTTCGATTAAACCATCAGATAACACGTGTTTATCTATTTTCTCGATAAACCGAGTTACCTCCGAAAAACGTTTATTGCATACGGACACCCTCTAATATCCTCTATTTATGCTCAAAATTTGCGTGGGAGCTTTATCTGAGCTAATAAAATGTTTGTGTTATTTACAGCCATTTCGGACCAGGGGCCATAAAATACCGAAAATCGTGTGTTATATAGGCTGTAATTTGGGTCGTTCGGGAGGTCGTACTGGGATGCGTTTCAGTTTGTCATGATTTTTTAACCACGCGTCCTGGACCGCGGTAGAAGTTACCATGTTCGATTAAACCATCAGATAACACGTATTTATCCATTTTCTCGATAAACCGAGTTACCCCAGAAAAACGTTTATTGCATACCGACTCCCTCAAATCTCCTCCGTTTATGCTCAAAATTTGCATGGAAGCTTTATCTAAGATAATAAAATGTTTGTGTGATTTACTGCCATTTCTGACTAGGGGACACAAAATACTAAAAACCGTGTATTATAGGTTGTAATTTGGGCCGTTCGGGAGGTCTAACTAGGCTGCGTTTCAGTTTCTCACGTATTTTGTACCACGTGTCCTGGGAGGTGGTAGAAGTTACCATGTTCGATTAAACCATCAGATAACACGTGTTTATCCATTTTCTCGATAAACCGAGTTACCCCTTAAAAACGTTTATCGCATACCGACACCTTCAAATCTCCTCCGTTTATGCTCAAAACTTGCGTGGGAGCTTTATCTGAGCTAATAAAATGTTTGTGTGATTTACTGCCATTTCTGATCCGGGGCTACAAAATACTGAAAACCGTCTATTATAGGCTGTAATTTGGGCCGTTCGGGAGGTCGTACTAGGTTGCGTTTCAGTTTATCACGATTTTTGTACCACGTGTCCTGAGAGGTGGTCGAAGTTACCATGTTCGATTAAACCATCAGATAACACGTGTTTATCCATTTTCTAGATAAACCGAGTTACCCTTGAAAAACGTTTATCGCATATCGACACCCTCAAATCTTCTCCGTTTATGCACAAATTTTGCGTGGGAGCTTTATCTGAGCTAATAAAATGTTTGTGTGATTTACGGCCATTTTTGACTCGGGGCCACATAATACTGAAAACCGTGTATTATAGGCTGTAATTTGGGCCGTTCAGTAGGTCGTACTAGGCTGCGTTTCAGTTTCTCACGATTTTTGTACCACATGTCGTGAGACGTGGTAGAAGTTAACATGTTCGATTAAACAATCAGATAACACGTATTTATCCATTTTCTCGATAAACCGTGTTACCCTTGAAAAACGTTTATCGCATACCGACACCCTCAAATCTCCTCTGTTTATGCTCAAAATTTGCGTGGGAGCTTTATCTGAGCTAATAAAATGTTTGTATGATTTACTGCCATTTCTGACCCGGGGCCACAAAATACCGAAAACCGTGTATTATAAACTGTAATTTGGGCCGTTCGGGAGGTCGTACTAGGCTGTGTTTCAGTTTATCACGATTTTTGTACCACTGTCCTGGGACGTGGTAGAAGTTACCATGTTCAATTAAACAATCAGATAACACGTTTTTATCCAATTTCTCGATAAACCGTGTTACCCCTGATAAACGTTTATCGCATACCGACACGCTCAAATCTCCTCCGTTTATGCTCAAAATTTGCGTGGGAGCTTTATCTGAGATAATAAAATGTTTGTGTGATTTACTGACATTTCTGACCCGGGGCCACAAAATATCCAAAAAACGTGTGTTATAGGCTGTAATTTGGGCCGTTCGGGAGGTCGTACTGGGCTGCGTTTCAGTTTCTCACGATTTTTGTACCATGTGTATTGGGACGTGGTAGAAGTTACCATGTTCGATTAAACCATCAGATAACACATATTTATCCATTTCCTCGATAAATCGAGTTACCCCTGAAAAACGTTTATCGCATACCGACACCCTCAAATCACCTCCGTTTATACTCGAAAGTTGCGTGGGAGCTTTATCTGAGCTAATAAAATGTTCGTTTTATTTACTGCCATTGCTGACCCGGGGCCACAAAATACTGAAAACTGTGTATTATAGGCTGTAATTTAGGCCGTTCAGGAGGTCGTACTGCGCTGCGTTTCAGTTTCACACGATTTTTGTACCACGTGTCCTAGGACGTGGTAGAAGTTACCATGTTCGATTAAACCATCAGATAACACATATTTATCCATTTTCTCGATAAATTGAGTTACTCCTGAAAAACGTTTATCGCATACCGACATCCTCAAATCACCTCCGTTTATGTTCAAAATTTGCGTGGGAGCTTTATCTGAGCCAATAAAATGTTTGTGTGATTTACTGCCATTTCTGACCCGGGGCCACAAAATACCGAAAACCGTGTATTATATAGACTGTAATTTGGGCCGTTCGGGAGGTCTTACTAGGCTGCGTTTCAGTTTCTCATGATTTTTGAACCACGCGTATTGGCTCGTGGTAGATGTTACCATGTTCGATTAAACCATCAGATAACACGTATTTATCCATTTTCTCGATAAACCGAGTTACCTCCGAAAAACGTTTATTGCATACGGACACCCTCTAATATCCTCTATTTATGCTCAAAATTTGCGTGGGAGCTTTATCTGAGCTAATAAAATGTTTGTGTTATTTACAGCCATTTCGGACCAGGGGCCATAAAATATTGAAAATCGTGTGTTATATAGGCTGTAATTTGGGTCGTTCGGGAGGTCGTACTGGGATGCGTTTCAGTTTGTCATGATTTTTTAACCACGCGTCCTGGACCGCGGTAGAAGTTACCATGTTCGATTAAACCATCAGATAACACGTATTTATCCATTTTCTCGATAAACTGAGTTACCCCTGAAAAACGTTTATTGCATACCGACATCCTAAAATCTCCTCCGTTTATGCTTAAAATTTGCGTGGGAGCTTTATCTGAGCTAATAAAATGTTTGTGTGATTTACGGCCATTTCTGACCCGGGGCCACATAATACTGAAAACCGTGTATTATAGGTTATAATTTGGGCCGTTCAGTAGGTCGTACTAGGCTGCGTTTCAGTTTCTCACGATTTTTGTACCACATGTCGTGAGACGTGGTAGAAGTTACCATGTTCGATTAAACAATCAGATAACACGTATTTATCAATTTTCTCGATAAACCGTGTTATCCTTGAAAAACGTTTATCGCATACCGACACCCTCAAATCTCCTCCGTTTATGCTCAAAATTTGCGTGGGAGCTTTATCTGAGCTAATAAAATGTTTGTATGATTTACTGCCATTTCTGACCCGGGGCCACAAAATACCGAAAACCGTGTATTATAAACTGTAATTTGGGCCGTTCGGGAGGTCGTACTAGGCTGTGTTTCAGTTTATCACGATTTTTGTACCACTGTCCTGGGACGTGGTAGAAGTTACCATGTTCAATTAAACAATCAGATAACACGTTTTTATCCATTTTCTCGATAAACCGTGTTACCCCTGATAAACGTTTATCGCATACCGACACTCTCAAATCTCTTCCGTTTATGCTCAAAATTTGCGTGGGAGCTTTATCTGAGATAATAAAATGTTTTTGTGATTTACTGACATTTCTGACCTGGGGCCACAAAATACCCAAAAAACGTGTGTTATAGGCTGTAATTTGGGCCGTTCGGGAGGTCGTACTAGGCTGCGTTTCAGTTTCTCACGATTTTTGTACCATGTGTCCTGGGACGTGGTAGAAGTTACCATGTTCGATTAAACCATCAGATAACACATATTTATCTATTTCCTCGATAAATCGAGTTACCCCTGAAAAACGTTTATCGCATACCGACACCCTCAAATCACCTCCGTTTATACTCAAAAGTTGCGTGGGAGCTTTATCTAGCTAATAAAATGTTCGTTTTATTTACTGTCATTGCTGACCCGGGGCCACAAAATACTGAAAACTGTGTATTATAGGCTGTAATTTAGGCCGTTCAGGAGGTCGTACTGCGCTGCGTTTCAGTTTCACACGATTTTTGTACCACGTGTCCTAGGACGTGGTAGAAGTTACCATGTTCGATTAAACCATCAGATAACACATATTTATCCATTTTCTCGATAAATTGAGTTACTCTTGAAAAACGTTTATCGCATACCGACATCCTCAAATCACCTCCGTTTATGTTCAAAATTTGCGTGGGAGCTTTATCTGAGCCAATAAAATGTTTGTGTGATTTACTGCCATTTCTGACCCAGGGCCACAAAATACCGAAAACCGTGTATTATATATACTGTAATTTGGGCCGTTCGGGAGGTCTTACTAGGCTGCGTTTCAGTTTCTCATGATTTTTGAACCACGCGTATTGGCTCGTGGTAGATGTTACCATGTTCGATTAAACCATCAGATAACACGTATTTATCCATTTTCTCGATAAACCGAGTTACCCCTGATAAACGTTTATTGCATACCGACACCCTCAAATCTCCTCCGTTTATGCTCAAAATTTGCGTGGAAGCTTTATCTGAGATAATAAAATGTTTGTATGATTTACTGACATTTCTGACCCGGGGCCACAAAATACCCAAAAAACGTGTGTTATAGGCTGTAATTTGGGCCGTTCGGGAGGTCGTACTGGGCTGCGTTTCAGTTTCTCACGATTTTTTTACCACGTGTCCTGGGACGTGGTATAAGTTACCATGTTCGATTAAACCATCAGATAACACATATTTATCCATTTCCTCGATAAATCGAGTTACCCCTGAAAAACGTTTATCGCATACCGACACCCTCAAATCACCTCCGTTTATACTCAAAAGTTGTGTGGGAGCTTTATCTGAGCTAATAAAATGTTTGTGTGATTTACTGCCATTTCTGACCCGGGGCTACATAATACTGAAAACCGTGTATTATAGGCTGTAATTTGGGCCGTTCGGGAGGTCGTAATAGGCTGCGTTTCAGTTTCTCACGATTTGTACCACGTGTTCTGGGAGGTGGTAGAAGTTAGCATGTTCGATTAAACCATCAGATAACACGTATTTATCCATTTTCTCGATAAACCGAGTTACCCCTAAAAAACGTTTATCGCATACCGACACCCTTAAATCTCCTCCGTTTATGTTCAAAATTTCCGTGGGAGCTTTATCTGAGCTAATAAAATGTTCGTTTGATTTACTGCCATTGCTGACCCGGGGCCACAAAATACTGAAAACCGTGTATTATAGGCTGTAATTTAGGCCGTTCAGGAGGTCGTACTGCGCTGCGTTTCAGTTTCTCACGATTTTTGTACCACGTGTCTTAGGACGTGGTAGAAGTTACCATTTTCGATTAAACCAGCAGATAACACGTGTTTATCTATTTTCTCGATAAACCGAGTTACCTCCGAAAAACGTTTATTGCATACGGACACGGGACACCCTCTAATATCCTCTATTTATGCTCAAAATTTGCGTTGGAGCTTTATCTGAGCTAATAAAATGTTTGTGTTATTTACTGCCATTTCGGACCCGGGGCCATAAAATACCGAAAATCGTGTGTTATATAGGCTGTAATTTCGGCCGTTCGGGAGGTCGTACTGGGATGCGTTTCAGTTTCTCATGATTTTTTAACCACGCGTCCTGGACCGCGGTAGAAGTTACCATGTTCGATTAAACCATCAGATAACACGTATTTATCCATTTTCTCGATAAACCGAGTTACCCCTGAAAAACGTTTATTGCATACCGACACCCACAAATCTCCTCCGTTTATGCTCAAAATTTGCATGGAAGCTTTATCTGAGATAATAAAATGTTTGTGTGATTTACTGCCATTTCTGACTAGGGGACACAAAATACTAAAAACCGTGTATTATAGGTTGTAATTTGGGCCGTTCGGGAGGTCTAACTAGGCTGCGTTTCAGTTTCTCACGTATTTTGTACCACGTGTCCTGGGAGGTGGTAGAAGTTACCATGTTCGATTAAACCATCAGATAACACGTGTTTATCCATTTTCTCGATAAACCGAGTTACCCCTTAAAAACGTTTATCGCATACCGACACCTTCAAATCTCCTCCGTTTATGCTCAAAACTTGCGTGGGAGCTTTATCTGAGCTAATAAAATGTTTGTGTGATTTACTGCCATTTCTGACCCGGGGCTACAAAATACTGAAAACCGTCTATTATAGGCTGTAATTTGGGCCGTTCGGGAGGTCGTACTAGGTTGCGTTTCAGTTTATCACGATTTTTGTACCACGTGTCCTGGGAGGTGGTCGAAGTTACCATGTTCGATTAAACCATCAGATAACACGTGTTTATCCATTTTCTAGATAAACCGAGTTACCCTTGAAAAACGTTTATCGCATACCGGCACCTCAAATTTCCTCGTTATGCTTAAACTTTGCGTGGGAGCTTATCTGAGCTAATAAAATGGTGTGTGTTGTGATGTACTGCCATTGTGAACGGGGCCACCAGGGGCCACCAAAATACTGAAAACTGGTATAATATATAGCTGTAATTTAGGCCGTTCAGGAGGTCGTTACTGTGTTGCGGTTTCAGTTCTCACTAGTTTGTACCACGTGTCGTAGGACGTGGTAGAAGTTACCATTTTCGATCAAACCATCAGATAACACGTGTTTATCCTTTTTCTCGATAAACCGAGTTACCTCCGAAAAACGTTTATTGCATACGAACACCTTCAAATATCCTCTGGTTATGCTCAAAATTTGCGTGGGAGCTTTATCAGAGCTAATAAAATGTTTGTGTTACTTACTGGCATTTTGGACCAAGGGCCATAAAATACCGAAAATCGTGTGTTATATATGCTGTAATTTAGGCCGTTCGGGAGGTCGTACTGGGATGCGTTTCAGTTTTCCATGATTTTTGAACCACGCGTCTTGGACCGTGGTAGAAGTTACCATGTTCGATTAAACCATCAGATAACACGTATTTATCCGTTTTCTCGATAAACCGAGTTACCCCTGAAAATCGTTTATCGCATTCCGACACACTCAAATCTCCTCTGTTTATGCTCAAAATTTGCGTAGGAGATTTATCTGAGCTAATAAAATGTATGTGTCATTTACTGCTATTTCTGACCCGGGTCCACAAAATACTTAAAACCGTGTATTATAGGCTGTAATTTGGGCCGTTTGGGAGGTCGTACTAAGCTGCGTTTCAGTTTCTCACGATTTTTGTACCACGTGTACTGGGAGGTTGTAGAAGTTACCATGTTCGATTAAACCATCAGATAACACGTGTTTATCCATTTTCTCGATAAACCGAGTTACCCCTAAAAAAGGTTTATCGCATACCGACACCCTTAAATCACCTCCGTTTATGCTCAAAATTTGTGTGGGAGCTTTATCTAAGCCAATAAAATGTTTGTATGATTTACTGCTATTTCTGACCCGGGGCCACAAATATCGAAAATCGTGTGTTATAGGCTGTAATTTAGACCGTTCGGCAGGTCGTACTGGGCTGCGTTTCAGTTTCTCATGATTTTTGAACCACTTGTCCTGGGCCGTGGTAGAAGTTACCATGTTCGATTAAATCATCAGATAACACGTATTTATCCATTTTCTCGATAAACTGAGTTACCCCAGAAAAACGTTTATTGCATACCGACTCCCTCAAATCTCCTCCGTTTATGCTCAAAATTTGCATGGAAGCTTTATCTGAGATAATAAAATGTTTGTGTGATTTACTGCCATTTCTGACTAGGGGACACAAAATACTAAAAACCGTGTATTATAGGTTGTAATTTGGGCCGTTCGGGAGGTCGTATTAGGCTGCGTTTCAGTTTCTCACGTATTTTGTACCACGTGTCCTGGGAGGTGGTAGAAGTTACCATGTTCGATTAAACCATCAGATAACACGTGTTTATCCATTTTCTCGATAAACCGAGTTACCCCTAAAAAACGTTTATCGCATACCGACACCTTCAAATCTCCTCCGTTTATGCTCAAAACTTGCGTGGGAGCTTTATCTGAGCTAATAAAATGTTTGTGTGATTTACTGCCATTTCTGACTCGGGGCTACAAAATACTGAAAACCGTCTATTATAGGCTGTAATTTGGGCCGTTCGGGAGGTCGTACTAGGCTGCGTTTCAGTTTCTCACGATTTTTGTACCACGTGTCCTGGGAGGTGGTAGAAGTTACCATGTTCGATTAAACCATCAGATAACACGTATTTATCCATTTTCTCGATAAACCGAGTTACCCCTGATAAACGTTTATCGAATACCGACACCCTCAAATTTCCTCCGTTTATGCTTAAAATTTGCGTGGGAGCTTTATCTGAGCTAATAAAATGTTTGTGTGATTTACTGCCATTGCTGACCCGGGGCCACAAAATACTGAAAACTGTGTATTATAAGCTGTAATTTAGGCCGTTCAGGAGGTCGTACTGTGTTGCGTTTCAGTTTCTCACTATTTTTGTACCACGTGTCGTAGGACGTGGTAGAAGTTACCATTTTCGATCAAACCATCAGATAACACGTGTTTATCCATTTTCTCGATAAACCGAGTTACCTCCGAAAAACGTTTATTGCATACGAACACCTTCAAATATCCTCTGGTTATGCTCAAAATTTGCGTGGGAGCTTTATCAGAGCTAATAAAATGTTTGTGTTATTTACTGGCATTTTGGACCAAGGGCCATAAAATACCGAAAATCGTGTGTTATATATGCTGTAATTTAGGCCGTTCGGGAGGTCGTACTGGGATGCGTTTCAGTTTTCCATGATTTTTGAACCACGCGTCTTGGACCGTGGTAGAAGTTACCATGTTCGATTAAACCATCAGATAACACGTATTTATCCGTTTTCTCGATAAACCGAGTTACCCCTGAAAATCGTTTATCGCATTCCGACACACTCAAATCTCCTCTGTTTATGCTCAAAATTTGCGTAGGAGATTTATCTGAGCTAATAAAATGTATGTGTCATTTACTGCTATTTCTGACCCGGGTCCACAAAATACTTAAAACCGTGTATTATAGGCTGTAATTTGGGCCGTTTGGGAGGTCGTACTAAGCTGCGTTTCAGTTTCTCACGATTTTTGTACCACGTGTACTGGGAGGTTGTAGAAGTTACCATGTTCGATTAAACCATCAGATAACACGTGTTTATCCATTTTCTCGATAAACCGAGTTACCCCTAAAAAAGGTTTATCGCATACCGACACCCTTAAATCACCTCCGTTTATGCTCAAAATTTGTGTGGGAGCTTTATCTAAGCCAATAAAATGTTTGTATGATTTACTGCTATTTCTGACCCGGGGCCACAAATATCGAAAATCGTGTGTTATAGGCTGTAATTTAGACCGTTCGGCAGGTCGTACTGGGCTGCGTTTCAGTTTCTCATGATTTTTGAACCACTTGTCCTGGGCCGTGGTAGAAGTTACCATGTTCGATTAAATCATCAGATAACACGTATTTATCCATTTTCTCGATAAACTGAGTTACCCCTGAAAAACGTTTATTGCATACCGACATCCTAAAATCTCCTCCGTTTATGCTCAAAATTTGCGTGGGAGCTTTATCTGAGCTAATAAAATGTTTATGTGATTTACTGCCATTGCTGACCCGGGGCCACAAAATACTGAAAACTGTGTATTATAGGCTGTAATTTAGGCCGTTCAGGAGGTCGTACTGCGCTGCGTTTCAGTTTCTCACGATTTTTGTACCACGTGTCGTAGGACGTGGTAGAATTTACCATTTTCGATCAAACCATCAGATAACACGTGTTTATCTATTTTCTCGATAAACCGAGTTACCTCCGAAAAACGTTTATTGCATACGGACACCCTCAAATATCCTCTGTTTATGCTCAAAATTTGCGTGGGAGCTTTATCTGAGCTAATAAAATGTTTGTGTTATTTACTGCCATTTCGGACCAGGGGATATAAAATACCGAAAATCGTGTGTTATATAGGCTGTAATTTGGGCCGTTCGGGAGGTCGTACTCGGATGCGTTTCAGTTTCTCATGATTTTTTAACCACACGTCCTGGACTGTGGTAGAAGTTACCATGTTCAATTAAACCATCAGATAACATGTATTTATCCATTTTCTCGATAAACCGAGTTACCCCTGAAAAACGTTTATCGCATACCGACACACTCAAATCTCCTCCGTTTATGCTCAAAATTTGCGTGGGAGATTTATCTGAGCTAGTAAAATGTATGTGTGATTTACCGCTATTTCTGACCCGGGTCCACAAAATACTGAAAACCGTGTATTATAGGTTGTAATTTGGGCCGTTCGGGAGGTCGTACTAGGCTGCGTTTCAGTTTCTCACGATTTTTGTACCACGTGTCCTGGGAGGTGGTAGAAGTTACCATGTTCGATTAAACCATCAGATAACACGTATTTATCCATTTTCTCGATAAACCGAGTTACCCCTGAAAAACGTTTATCGCATACCGACACACTCAAATCTCCTCCGTTTATGCTCAAAATTTGCGTGGGAGATTTATCTGAGCTAGTAAAATGTATGTGTGATTTACCGCTATTTCTGACCCGGGTCCACAAAATACTGAACAACCGTTGGTATTAAGGCTGGTAATTTGTGCCATCGGGAGGTCGTACTAGGCTTGCGTTTCGTTTCTCACGATTTTTTTGTACCACCGTGTCCTGGGACGGGGTAGATGTACCCTGTCGATTATTTAAACATCAGATAACACGTATTGATCCATTTTCTCGATTTAAACCGAGTACCCCTAACAAACGTTTATCAATACCGACACCCTAAAAATCTCCCCGTTATGCTCAAAATTTGAGTGAGCTTTGATCTAAGCTAATAAAATTTTTGTGTGTTTACTGCCATTTTGACACGGGCTACAAACTACGAAAACCGTTGTATTATAAGTGTTGTAATTTGGGACGTTCGGGAGGTCGTACTAGGCTGCGTTTCAGTTTCTCACGATTTTTGTACCACGTGTCCTGGGAGGTGGTAGAAGTTATCATGTTCGATTAAACCATCTGATAACACGTATTTATCCATTTTCTCGATAAACCGAGTTACCCCTAAAAAACGTTTATCGCATACCGACACACTCAAATCACCTCCGTTTATGCTCAAAATTTGCGTGGGAGATTTATATGAGCTAATAAAATGTATGTGTGCTTTACTGCTATTTCTGACCCGGGTCCACAAAATACTGAAAACCGTGTATTATAGGCTGTAATTTGAGCCGTTCGGGAGGTCGTACTAGGCTGCGTTTCAGTTTCTCACGATTTTTGTACTACGTGTCGTAGGACGTGGTAGAAGTTACCATTTTCGATCAAACCATCAGATAACACGTGTTTATCCATTTTCTCGATAAACCGAGTTATCTCTGAAAAACGTTTATTGCATACGGACATCCTCAAATATCCTCTTTTTATGCTTAAAATTTGCGTGAGAGCTTTATCTGAGCTAATAAAATGTTTGTGTTATTTACTGCCATTTCGGACCAGGGGCCATAAAATACCGAAAATCGTGTGTTATATAGGCTGTAATTTGGGCCGTTCGAGAGGTCGTACTGGGATGCGTTTCAGTTTCTCATGATTTTTGAACCACGCGTCCTGGACCGTGGTAGAATTTACCGTGTTCGATTAAACCATCAGATAACACGTTTTTATCCATTTTCTCGATAAACCGAGTTACCCCTGAAAAACGTTTATCGCATACCGACACCCTCAAATCTCCTCCGTTTATGTTCAAAATTTGCGTAGGAGCTTTATCTGAGCTAATAAAGTGTTTGTGTGATTTACTGCCATTTTCTGACCCGAGGCTACAAAATACTGAAAACCTTGTATTATAAGCTTTAATTTGGGCCGTTCGGGAGGTCGTACTAAGCTGCGTTTCAGTTTCTCACGATTTTTGTACCACGTGTCCTGGGAGGTGGTAGAAGTTACCATGTTCGATTAAACCATCAGATAACACGTATTTATCCATTTTCTCGATAAACCGAGTTACCCTTGAAAAACGTTTTATCGTATACCGGAACACTTAAATCTCCTCCGTTTATGCTCATAGTTTGCGTGGGAGATTTATCTGAGCTAGTAAAATGTATGTGTGATTTACTGCTATTTCTGACCCGGGACCACAAAATACTGAAAACCGTGTATTATAGGCTGTAATTGGGGCCGTTCGGGAGGTCGTACTAGGCTGCGTTTCAGTTTCTCACGATTTTTGTACCACATGTCCTGGGAGGTGGTAGAAGTTACCGAGTTCGATTAAACCATCAGATAACACGTATTTATCCATTTTCTCGATAAACCGAGTTACCCCTGAAAAATGTTTTATCGCATACCGGCACATTCAAATCTCCTCCGTTTATGCTCAAAATTTGCGTGGGAGATTTATCTGAGCTAATAAAATGTATGTGTGATTTACTGCTATTTATGACCCGGGTCCACAAAGTACTGAAAACCGTGTATTATAGGCTGTAATTTGGGTCGTTCGGGAGGTCGTATTAGGCTGCGTTTCAGTTTCTCACGATTTTTGTACCACGTGTCCTGGGAGGTGGTAGAAATTACCATGTTCGATTAAACCATCAGATAACACGTATTTATCCATTTTCTCGATAAACCGAGTTACCCCTGATAAACGTTTATCGCATACCGACACCCTCAAACCTCCTCCGTTTATGTTCAAAATTTGCGTAGGAGCTTTATCTGAGCTAATAAAATGTTTGTGCGATTTACTGCCGTTTCTGACCCGAGGCTACAAAATACTGAAAACCTTGTATTAGGCTGTAATTTGGGCCGTTCGGAAGGTCGTACTAGGCTGCGTTTCAGTTTATCACGATTTTTGTACCACGTGTCCTGGGAGGTGGTAGAAGTTACCATGTTCGATTAAACCATCAGATAACACGTATTTATCCATTTTCTCGATAAATCGAGTTACCCCTGAAAAACGTTTTATCGCATACCGGCACACTCAAATCTCTTCCGTTTATGCTCAAAATTTGCGTGGGAGATTTATCTGAGCTAATAAAATGTTTGTGTGATTTACTGCCATTTCTGACCCGAGGCTACAAAATACTGAAAACCTTGTATTATAGGCTATAATTTGGGTCGTTCGGGAGGTCGTACTAGGCTGCGTTTCAGTTTCTCACGATTTTTGTATCACGTGTCCTGGGAGGTGGTAGAAGTTACCATGTTCGATTAAACCATCAGATAACACGTGTTTATCCATTTTCTCGATAAACCGAGTTACCCCTGAAAAACGTTTTATCGCATACCGGCACACTCAAATCTCCTCCGTTTATGCTCAAAATTTGCGTGGGAGATTTATCTGAGCTAATAAAATGTATGTGTGATTTACTGCTATTTCTGACCTAGGTCCACAAAATACTAAAAACCGTGTATTATAGGCTGTAATTTGGGCCGTTCGGGAGGTCGTACTAGGCTGCATTTCAGTTTCTCACGATTTTTATACCACGTGTCCTGGGAGGTTGTAGAAATTAACATGTTCGATTAAACCATCAGATAACACGTGGTTATCCATTTTCTCGATAAACCGAGTTACCCCTGAAAAACGTTTATCGCATACCGACACACTCAAATCTCCTCCGTTTATGCTCAAAATTTGCGTGGGAGATTTATCTGAGGTAATAAAATGTATGTGTGATTTACTGCTATTTCTGACCCGGGTCCACAAAATACTGAAAACCGTGTATTAATAGGCTGTAATTTGGGCCGTTCGGGAGGTCGTATTTGGCTGCGTTTCAGTTTCTCACGATTTTTGTACCACGTGTCCTGGGAGGTGGTAGAAATTACCATGTTCGATTAAACCATCAGATAACACGTATTTATCCATTTTCTCGATAAACCGAGTTACCCCTGATAAACATTTATCGCATACCGACACCCTCAACTCTCCTCCGTTTATGTTCAAAATTTGCGTAGCAGCTTTATCTGAGCTAATAAAATGTTTGTGTGATTTACTGTCATTTCTGACCCGAGGATACAAAATACTGAAAACCTTGTATTATAGGCTGTAATTTAAACCGTTCAAGAGGTCGTACTAGGCTGCGTTTCAGTTTCTCACGATTTTTGTACCACGTGTCCTGGGAGGTGGTAGAAGTTACCATGTTCGATTAAACCATCAGATAACACGTATTTATCCATTTTCTCAATAAACCGAGTTACCCCTGAAAAACGTTTTATCGCATACCGGCACACTCAAATCTCCTCCGTTTATGCTCAAAATTTGCGTGGTAGATTTATCTGAGCTAACAAAATGTATGTGTGATTTACTGCTATTTCTGATCCGGGTCCACAAAATACTGAAAACCGTGTATTATAGGCTGTAATTTGGGCCGTTCGGGAGGTCGTACTAGGCTGCGTTTCAGTTTCTCACGATTTTTGTACCACGTGTCCTGGGAGGTTGTAGAAATTACCTAGTTCGATTAAACCATCAGATAACACGTGGTTATCCATTTTCTCGATAAACCGAGTTACTCTTGAAAAACGTTTATCGCATACCGACACACTCAAATCTCCTCCGTTTATGCTCAAAATTTGCGTGGGAGATTTATCTGAGCTAATAAAATGTATGTGTGATTTACTGCCATTTCTCACCCGGAGCCACAAAATACTGAAAACCGTGTATTATAGGCTGTAATTTGGGCCGTTCGGGAGGTCGTACTAGGCTGCGTTTCAGTTTCTCACGATTTTTGTACCACGTGTCCTGGGAGGTGGTAGAAGTTACCATGTTCGATTAAACCATCAGATAACACGTATTTATCCATTTTCTCGATAAACCGAGTTACCCCTAAAAAACGTTTTATCGCATACTGGCACACTCAAATCTCCTCCGTTTATGCTCAAAGTTTGCGTGGGAGATTTATCTGAGCTAATAAAATGTATGTGTGATTTACTAAGATTTCTGACCCGGGTCCACAAAATACTGAAAACCGTGTATTATAGGCTGTAATTTGGGCCGTTCGGGACGTCGTATTAGGTTGCGTTTCAGTTTCTCACGATTTTTGTACCACGTGTCCTGGGAGGTGGTAGAAATTACCATGTTCGATTAAACCATCAGATAACACGTGTTTATCCGTTTTCTCGATAAACCGAGTTACCCCTGAAAAACGTTTATCGCATACCGACACACTCAAATCTCCTCCGTTTATGTTCAAAATTTGCGTGGGAGCTTTATCTGAGCTAATAAAATGTATGTGTGATTTACTGCTATTTCTGACCCGGGTCCACAAAATACTGAAAACCGTGTATTATAGGCTGTAATTTGGGCCGTTCGGGAGGTCGTACTAGGCTGCGTTTCAGTTTCTCACGATTTGTACCACGTGTCCTAAAAGGTGGTAGAAGTTACCATGTTCGATTAAACCATCAGATAACACGTAATTATCCATTTTCTCGATAAATCGAGTTACCCCTAAAAAACGTTTATCGCATACCGACATTTCTCAAATCTTCTCCGTTAATGCTCAAAATTTGCGTGGGAGCTTTATCTGATCTAATAAAATGTTTGTGTGATTTACTGCCATTTCTGACTCGGGGCCACAAAATACTGAAAACCGTGTATTTTAGGCTATAATTTGGGCGTTCGGGAGGTCATACTCGGCTGCGTTTCAGTTTCTCACGATTTTTGTACCACGTATCCTCGGACGTGGTAGAAGTTACCATGTTCGATTAAACCATCAGATAACACGTATTTATCCATTTTCTCGATAATCCGAGTTACCACCTGAAAAACGTTTATCACATACCGACACCCTCAAATCTCCTCCGTTTATGCTCAAAATTTGCGTGGGAGCTTTATCTGATCTAGTAGAATGTTTGTGTGATTTGTTGCCATTTCTGACCCGGAGCCACAAAATACTGAAAACCGTGTATTATAGGCTGTAATTTGGGCGTTCGGGAGGTCGTACTCGGCTGCGTTTCAGTTTCTCACGATTTTTGTACCACGTATCCTTGGACGTGGTAGAAGTTACCATGTTCGATTAAACCACCAGATAACACGTATTTATCCATTTTCTCGATAAACCGAGTTACCCCCTGAAAAATGTTATCGCATACCGACACCCTCAAATCTCCTCTGTTTATGCTCAAAATTTGCGTGGGAGCTTTATCTGATCTAGTAAAATGTTTTTGTGATTTACTGCCATTTCTGACCCGGGGCCACAAAATACTGAAAACCGTGTATTATAGGCTGTAATTTGGGCGTTCGGGAGGTCGTACTAGGCTGCGTTTAAGTTTCTCACGATTTTTTTACCACGTGTCCTCGGACATGGTAGAAGTTACCATGTTCGATTAAACCATCAAATAACACGTATTTATCCATTTTCTCGATAAACCGAGTTTACCCCCGAAAAACGTTTATCGCATACTGACACCCTCAAATCTCTTCCGTTTATGCTCAAACTTTGCGTGGGGGCTTCATCTGAGCTAATAAAATAATTGTGTGATTGACTGTCATTTCTGACCTGAGGCCACAAAATACTGAAAATCGTGTATTATAGGCTGTAGTTTGGCCGTTCGGGAGGTCGTATTGGGTTGCGTTTCAGTTTGTCACGATTTTTGTACCACGTGTCCTGAGATGTGGTAGAAGTAACAATGTTCGATTAAACAATCAGATAACACGTATTTATCTATTTTCTTGATAAACCGAGTTACCCCCGAAAAACGTTTATCGCATACCGACACCCTCAAAACTCCTCCGTTTATGCTCAAAATTTGCGTGGGAGCTTTATCCTAGCTAATAAAATGTTTGTGTGATTTATTGCCATTTCTGACCCGGGGCTACAAAATACTGAAAACCGTGTATTAGGCTATAATTTGGGCGTTCGGGAGGTCGTACTAGGCTGCGTTTCAGTTTCTCACGATTTTTGTACCACGTATCCTCGGACGTGGTAGAAGTTACCATGTTTTATTAAATCACCAGATAACACGTATTTATCCATTTACTCGATAAACCGAGTTACCCCCTGAAAAACGTTTATCACATATCGACACCCTCAAATCTCCTCTGCTTATGCTCAAAATTTACGTGGGAGATTCATCTGATCTAGTAGATTGTTTGTGTGATTTACTGCCATTTCTCACCCGGAGCCACAAAATACTGAAAACTGTGTATTATATAGGCTGTAATTTGAGCGTACGGGAGGTCGTACTAGGCTGCGTTTCAGTTTCTCACGAATTTTGTACCACGTGTCCTGGGACGTGGTAGAAGTTACAATGTTCGATTAAACCATCAGATAACACATATTTATCCATTTTCTCGATAAACGAGTTACCCCCTGAAAAACGTTTATCGCATACCGACACCCTCAAATCTCCTCCGTTTATGCTCAACATTTGCGTGGGAGCTTTATATGATCTAATAGAATGTTTTAGTGATTTACTGCCATTTCTGACCCGGGGCCACAAAATACTGAAAACCGTGTATTATAGGCTGTAATTTGGGCGTTCAGGAGGTCGTACTAGGCTGCGTTTCAGTTTCTCACGATTTTTGTACCACGTGTCTTCGGACGTTGTAGAAGTTATCATGTTCGATTAAACCATAAGATAACACGTATTTATCCATTTTCTTGATAAACCGAGTTACCCTCGAAAAACGTTTATCGCATACCGACACCCTCAAATCTCCTCCGTTTATGCTCAAAATTTGCGTGGGAGCTTCATCTGAGCTAATAAAGTGATTGTGTGATTTACTGCCATTTCTGAACCGGGGCCACAAAATACCGAAAATCGTGTATTATATGCTGTAGTTTGGGCCGTTCAGGAGGTCGTATTGGGCTGTGTTTCAGTTTGTCACGATTTTTGTACCACGTGTCATGGGACGTGGTAGAAGTTACAATGTTCGATTAAACCATCAGATAACACGTATTTATCCATTTTCTCGATAAACCGAGTTACCCCTTGAAAAACGTTTATCGCATACTGACACCCTCAATTCTCCGTTTATGCTCAAAATTAGCGTGGGAGCTTTATCCTAGCTAATAAAATGTTTGTGTGATTTCCTGCCATTTCTGACCCGGGGCTACAAAATACTGAAAACCGTGTATTATAGGCTGTAATTTGGGCGTTCGGGAAGTCGTACTCGGCTGCGTTTCAGTTTCTCACGATTTTTGTACTACGTATCCTCGGACGTGGTAGAAGTTACATTGTTCGATTAAACCACCAGATAACACGTATTTATCCATTTTCTCGATAAACCGAGTTACCCCGTGAAAAACGTTTATCGCATACCGACACCATCAAAACTCCTCCGTTTATGCTCAAAATTTGCGTGGGAGATTCATCTGATCTAATAGAATCTTTGTGTGATTTACTGCCATTTCTCACCCGGAGCCACAAAATAATGAAAACTGTGTATTATAGGCTGTAATTTGGGCGTACGGGAGGTCGTACTAGGCTGAATTTCAGATTTTCTCACGAATTTTGTACCACGTGTCCTGGGACGTGGTAGAAGTTACAATGTTTGAATAAACCATCAGATAACACGTATTTATCCATTTTCTCGATAAACGAGTTACCCCCTGAAAAACGTTTATCGCATACTGACACCCTCAAATCTCCTCCGTTTATGCTCAAAATTTGCGTGGAAGCTTTATCTGATCTAATAAAATGTTTGTGTGATTTACTGTCGTTTCTGACCCGGGGCCACAAAATACTGAAAACCGTGTATTATAGGCGGTAATTTGGGCGTTCGGAAGGTCGTATTAGGCTGCGTTTCAGTTTCTCACGATTTTTTACCACGTGTCCTCGGACGTGGTAGAAGTTACCATGTTCGATTAAACCATCAGATAACACGTATTTATCCATTTTCTCGATAAACCGAGTTACCCCCGAAAAACGTTTATCGCATGCCGACACCCTCAAATCTCCTCCGTTTATGCTCAAAATTTGTGTGGGTGCTTTATCCTAGCTAATAAAATGTTTGTGTGAATTCCTCCCATTTCTGACCCGGGGCCACAAAATACTGAAAATCGTGTAAAGTTGTAATTTGGGCGTTCGGGAGGTCGTACTAGGCTGCGTTTCAGTTTCTCACGATTTTTTTTACCACGGGTCCTGGGACGTGGTAGAAGTTACCATGTTCGATTAAACCATCAAATAACACGTATTTATCCATTTTCTCGATAAACCGAGTTACCCCCGAAAAACGTTTATCGCATACGGAAAACCTCAAATCTCCTCCGTTTATGCTCAAAATTTGCGTGGGAGATTCATCTGATCTAATAGAATGTTGGTGTGATTTACTGCCATTTCTCACCCGGGTCCACAAAATACTGAAAACCGTGTATTATAGGCTGTAATTTGGGCCATTCGGGAGGTCGTACTAGGCTGCGTTTCAGTTTCTCACGATTTTTGTACCACGTGTCCTGGGAGGTGGTAGAAGTTACCATGTTCGATTAAACCATCAGATAACACGTATTTATCCATTTTCTCGATAAACCGAGTTACCCCTAAAAAACGTTTTATCGCATACCGGCACACTCAAATCTCCTCCGTTTATGCTCAAAGTTTGCGTGGGAGATTTATCTGAGCTAATAAAATGTATGTGTGATTTACTGCTATTTCTGACCCGGGTCCACAAAATACTGAAAACCGTGTATTATAGGCTGAAATTTGGGAGGTGCTATTTCTGACCATGTTCAATTAAACCATCAGATAACACGTGTCCTGGGAGGTGCTATTTCTGACCATGTTCGATTAAACCATCAGATAACACGTGTGTATCCTTTTTCTCGATAAACCGAGTTACCTCCGAAAAACGTTTATTGCATACGGACACCCTCAAATATCCTCGGTTTATGCTCAAAATTTGCGTGGGAGCTTTATCTGAGCTAATAAAATGTTTGTGTTATTTACTGCCATTTCGGACCAGGGGCCATAAAATACCGAAAATCGTGTGTTATATAGGCTGTAATTTGGGTCGTTCGGGAGGTCGTACTGGGATGCGTTTCAGTTTCTCATGATCTTTGAACCACGCGTCCTGAACCGTGGTAGAAGTTACCATGTTCGATTAAACCATCAGATAACACGTATTTATCCATTTTTTCTATAAACCGAGTTACCCCTGAAAAACGTTTATTGCATACCGACACCCTCAAATCTCCTCCGTTTATGCTCAAAATTTGCATGGAAGCTTTATCTGAGCTAATAAATGTTTGTGTGATTTACTGCCATTTCTGACTAGGGGACACAAAATACTAAAAACCGTGTATTATAGGTTGTAATTTGGGCCGTTCGGGAAGTCATATAGGCTACGTTTCAGTTTCTCACGATTTTTGTAGCACGTGTCTTGGGAGGTAGTAGAAGTTACCATGTTCGATTAAACCATCAGACAACACATATTTATCCATTTTCTCGATAAATCGAGTTACCCCTAAAAAACGTTTCTCGCATACCGACACCCTTAAATTACCTCCGTTTATGCTCAAAATTTGGGTGGGAGCTTTATCTGAGCCAATAAAATGTTTGTGTGATTTACTGCCATTTCTGACCCGGGTCCACAAAATACCGAAAACCGTGTATTATAAACTGTAATTTGGGCCGTTCGAGAGGTCGTACTAGGCTGTGTTTCAGTTTATCACGATTTTTGTACCACTGTTCAGGGACGTGGTAGAAGTTACCATGTTCAATTAAACCATCAGATAACACGTATTTATCCATTTTCTCGATAAACCGAGTTACCCTTGATAAACGTTTATCGCATACCGTCCCCCTCAAATCACCTCTGTTTATGCTCAAAATTTGCGTGGGAGCTTTATCTGAGCCAATAAAATGTTTGTAAGATTTACTGCCATTTCTGACCCAGGGCCACAAAATATCGAAAACCGTGTATTATAGACTGTAATTTGGGCCGGTCGGGAGGTCGTACTAGGCTGCGTTTCAGTTTCTCACGATTTTTGTACCACGTGTCCTGGGAGGTGGTAGAAGTTACCATGTTCGATTAAACCATCAGATAACACGTATTTATCCATTTTCTCGATAAACCGAGTTACCCCTAAAAAACGTTTATCGCATACCGACACCCTCAAATCTCCTCCGTTTATGTTCAAAATTTCCGTGGGAGCTTTATCTGAGCTAATAAAATGTTTGTGTGATTTACTGTCATTGCTGACCCGGGGCCACAAAATACTGAAAACCGTGTATTATAGGCTGTAATTTAGGCCGTTCAGGAGGTCGTACTGCGCTGCGTTTCAGTTTCTCACGATTTTTGTACAACGTGTCCTACGACGTGGTAGAAGTTAACATTTTCGATTAAACTATCTGATAACACATGTGTATCCATTTTCTCGATAAACCGAGTTACCTCCGAAAAACGTTTATTGCATAGGGACACCCTCAAATATCCTCTGTTTATGCTCAAAATTTGCGTGGGAACTTTATCTGAACTAATAAAATGTTTGTGTTATTTACTGCCATTTCGGACCAGGGGCCATAAAATACCGAAAATCGTGTGTTATATAGGCTGTAATTTGGGTCGGTCGGGAGGTCGTACTGGGATGCGTTTCAGTTTCTCATGATTTTTGAACCACGCGTCCTGGACCGTGGTAGAAGTTACCATGTTCGATTAAACCATCAGATAACACGTATTTATCCATTTTCTCGATAAACCGAGTTACCCCTAAAAAACGTTTATTGCATACCGACACCCTCAAATCTCCTCCGTTTATGCTCCAAATTTGCATGGAAGCTTTATCTGAGCTAATAAAATGTTTGTGTGATTTAATGCCATTTCTGACTAGGGGACACAAAATACTAAAAACCGTGTATATAGGTTGTAATTTGGGCCGTTCGGGAGGTCATATAGGCTGCGTTTCAGTTTCTCACGATTTTTGTACCACGTGTCCTGGGAGGTGGTAGAAGTTACCATGTTCGATTAAACCATCAGACAACACATATTTATCCGTTTTCTCGATAAATCGAGTTACCCCTAAAAAGCGTTTATCGCATGCCGACAATCTTAAATCACCTCTGTTTATGCTCAAAATTTGCGTGGGAGCTTTATTTGAGCCAATAAAATGTTTGTGTGATTTACTGCCATTTCTGACCCGGGGCCACAAAATACCGAAAACCGTGTATTATAAACTGTAATTTGGGCCGTTCGGGAGGTCGTACTAGGCTGTGTTTCAGTTTATCACAATTTTTGTACCACTGTCCTGGGACGTGGTAGAAGTTACCATGTTCAATTAAACCATCAGATAACACATATTTATCCATTTTCTCGATAAACCGAGTTACCCTTGATAAACGTTTATCGCATACCGACACCCTCAAATCACCTCCGTTTATGCTCAAAATTTGCGTGGGAGCTTTATCTGAGCCAATAAAATTTTTGTGAGATTTACTGCCATTTCTGACCCAGGGCCACAAAATACCGAAAACCGTGTATTATAGACTGTAATTTGGGCCGTTCGGGAGGTCTTACTAGGCTGCGTTTCAATTTCTCATGATTTTTGAACCACGCGTCCTGGACCGTGGTAGAAGTTACCATGTTCGATTAAACCATCAGATAACACGTATTTATCCATTTTCTCGATAAACCGAGTTACCCCTGATATACGTTTATTGCATACCGACACCCTCAAATCTCCTCCGTTTATGCTCAAAATTTGCGTGGAAGCTTTATCTGAGATAATAAAATGTTTGTGTGATTTACTGACATTTCTGACCCGGGGCCACAAAATACCCAAAAAACGTGTGTTATAGGCTGTAATTTGGGCCGTTCGGGAGGTCGTACTAGGTTGCGTTTCAGTTTCTCACGATTTTTGTACCACGTGTCCTGGGAGGTGGTAGAAGTTACCATGTTCTATTAAACCATCAGACAACACATATTTATCCATTTTCTCGATAAATCGAGTTACCCCTAAAAAACGTTTATCGCATACCGACACCCTTAAATCACCTCCGTTTATGCTCAAAATTTGCGTGGGAGCTTTAACTGAGTCAATAAAATGTTTGTGTGATTTACTGCCATTTCTGACCCGGGGCCACAAAATACCGAAAACCGTGTATTATAAAATGTAATTTGGGCCGTTCGGGAGGTCGTACTAGGCTGTGTTTCAGTTTATCACGATTTTTGTACCACTATCCTGGGACGTGGTAAAAGTTACCATGTTTAATTAAACAATCAGATAACACGTTTTTATCCATTTTCTCGATAAACCATGTTACCCCTGATAAACGTTTATCGCATACCGACACTCTCAAATCTCCTCCGTTTATGCTCAAAATTTGCGTGGGAGCTTTATCTGAGCTAATAAAATGTTTGTGTGATTTACTGCCATTTCTGACCCGGGGCCACAAAATACTGAAAACCGTGTATTATAGGCTGTAATTTGGGCCGTTCGGGAGGTCGTACTAGGCTGCGTTTCAGTTTCTCACGATTTTTGTACCATGTGTCCTGGGACGTGGTAGAAGTTACCATGTTCGATTAAACCATCAGATAACACATATTTATCCATTTCCTCGATAAATCGAGTTACCCCTGAAAAACGTTTATCGCATACCGACACCCTCAAATCACCTCCGTTTATACTCTAAAGTTGTGTGGGAGCTTTATCTGAGCTAATAAAATGTTTGTGTGATTTACTGTCATTTCTGACCCGGGGCTACAAAATACTGAAAACCGTGTATTATAGGCTGTAATTTGGGCCGTTCGGGAGGTCGTAATAGGTTGCGTTTCAGTTTCTCACGATTTTTGTACCACGT